>JBAIAC010000637.1:0-102028 GCA_037349315.1 Chelydra serpentina
GACCTCAAAGCCAGGGCCCCAGACCCCAGCCAGGGGCCCCAGACCCCACCAGAGCCCAGCCCCAGCCAGGGGCCCCAGACCTCCCTGGAGCCAAGCCCCCAGCCAGGGGCCCCAGACCCCCCCAGAGCCCAGCCCCAAGCCAGGGGCCCCAGACGCCCAGCCAGGGGCCCCGGACCCCCCCCCATAGCCCAGACCCCCAGCCAGGGCCCCAGACCCCAGTCAGGGGCCCCAGACCCCCCCAGAGCCCAGCTCCCAGCCAGGGGCCCCAGACCCCCCCAGAGCCCAGACCCCAGCCAGGGGCCCCAGACCCCCCCAGCTCCCAGCCAGGGGCCCCAGACCCCCCCAGAGCCCGGACCCCAGCCAGGGGCCCCAGACCCCCCCAGAGCCCAGACCCCAGCCAGGGGCCCCAGACCCCCCCAGAGCCCAGCAAGGGGCCCCAGACCCCCCCAGAGCCCAGCCCCCAGCCAGGGGCCCCAGACCCCCAGGCAGGGGCCAGAGACCCCCTCCCAGAGCCCAGACCCCCAGCCACGGGCCCCAGACCCCCCAGACCTCAGCCCCCAGCCAGGGGCCCCAGACCCCTCCAGAGCCCAGCAAGGGGCCCCAGACCCCCCCAGAGCCCAAACCCCCAGCCATGTGCCCCAGACCCACCCCAAGAGCCCAGCCCCCAGCCAGGGACCCCAGACCCCCCCCAGAGCCCAGACAGGGCCCCAGACCTCCCCTGAGCCCAGACCCACAGCCAGGGGCCCCAGACCGCCAGAGCCCAGCCCCCAGCCAGGGGCCCCAGACCCCCCAGACATGCACCACCAGCCAGGGGCCCCAGACCCCCAGCCAGGGACACCAGACGCCCCCAGAGCCTAGACCCCCAGCCCCAGACCCCCGCCAGACCCCCAGCCAGGGGCCCCAGCCCCAGACCCCCGCCAGAACCCCAGCCAGGGGCCCCAGACCCCAGCGATGGGCCCCAGACCCCACCAGAGCCCAGCCCCCAGCTAGGGGCCCCATACCCCCCCAGAGCCCAGCCCCTAGCCAGGGGTCCCAGACACCCCCAGAGCCCAGCCCCCAGTCAGGGGCCCCAGACCCCCAGCCAGGGGCCCAGACCCCCCCAGAGCCGAGCCCCAGCCAGGGGCCCCAGACCCCCCCCCAGAGCCCAGGCCCTAGTCAGGGGCCCCAGACCCCCCCAGAGCCCAGACCCCCAGCCAGGGGCCCCAGACCGCCAGCCAGAGGCCCCAGACCCCCCCAGAGCCGAGCCCCAGCCAGGGGCCCCAGACCCCCCCAGAGCCCAGCCCCAAGCCAGGGGCCCCAGACGCCCAGCCAGGGGCCCCGGACACCCCCATAGCCCAGACCCCCAGCCAGGGGCCCCAGACTCCAGTCAGGGGCCCCAGAGCCCCCCAGAGCCCAGCTCCCAGCCAGGGGCCCAGACCCCCCCAGAGCCCAGACCCCAGCCAGGGGCCCCAGACCCCCCCAGAGCCCGGACCCCAGCCAGGGGCCCCAGACCCCCCAGAGCACAGCAAGGGGCCCCAGACCCCCCCAGAGCCCAGCCCCCAGCCAGGGGCCCCAGACCGCCAGCCAGGGGCCCGAGACCCCCTCCCAGAGCCCAGACCCCCAGCCAGGTGCCCCAGACCCCCAGAGCCCAGCCCCCAGCCAGGTGCCCCAGACCCCCCCAGAGCCCACACCCCCAGCCAGGTGCCCCAGACCCACCCCCAGAGCCCAGCCCCCAGCCAGGGACCCCAGACCCCCCCAGAGCCCAGACAGGGCCCCAGACCTCCCCTGAGCCCAGACCCCCAGCCAGGGGCCCCAGACCCCCCCAGAGCGCAGACCCCCAGCCAGGGGCCCCAGACCGCCAGCCAGGGGCCCCAGACCCCCGCAGAGCCGAGCCCCCAGCCAGGGGCCCCAGACCCCCCCAGAGCCCAGCCCCCAGCCAGGGGCCCCAGACGCCCAGCCAGGGGCCCCGGACCCCCCCCCCAGAGCCCAGACCCCCAGCCAGGGGGCCCATACCCCAGCCAGGGGCCCCAGACCCCCCCCAGAGCCAAGACCCCAGCCAGGGGCCCCAGACCCCCCCAGCTCCCAGCCAGGGGCCCCAGACCCCCCCAGAGCCCCGACCCCAGCCAGGGGCCCCAGACCCCCCCAGAGCCCAGACCCCAACCAGGGGCCCCAGACCCCCCCAGAGCCCAGCAAGGGGCCCCAGACCCCCCCAGAGCCCAGCCCCCAGCCAGGGGCCCCAGACCCCCAGCCAGCGGCCCGAGACCCCCCCCCCAGAGCCCAGACCCCCAGCCAGGGGCCCCAGACCCCCCCCCAGAGCCCAGCCCCCAGCCAGGTGCCCCAGACCCCCCCAGAGCCCACACCCCCAGCCAGGTGCCCCAGACCCCCCCCAGAGCCCAGCCCCCAGCCAGGGACCCCAGACCACCCCCACAGCCCAGCCAGGGGCCCCAGACCCCCCCAGAGCGCAGACCCCCAGCCAGGGGCCCAGAGCCCCCCAGAGCCCAGACCCCCAGCCCCAGACCCCCGCCAGACCCCCAGCCAGGGGCCCCAGCCCCAGACCCCCGCCAGACCCCCAGCCAGGGGCCCCAGACCCCCCCAGAGCCCAGCCCCCAGCCAGGGGCCCCATACCCCACCAGAGCCCAGACCCTAGCCAGGGGCCCCAGACACCCCCAGAGCCCAGCCCCCAGCCAGGGGCCCCATACCCCCAGCCAGGGGCCCCAGACCCCTCCCAGAGCCCAGCCCCTAGCCAGGGGCCCCAGACCCCGCCCCCCCGAGCCCAGACCCCCAGCCAGGGTCCCCAGACCCCCCAAGAGCCGAGCCCCCAGCCAGGGGCCCCAGACCCACCCAGAGCCCAGCCCCCAGCCAGGGGCCCCAGACGCCCAGCCAGGGCCCCCGGACACCCCCCCAGAGCCCAGACCTCCAGCCAGGGGCCCCAGACCCCAGTCAGGGGCCCCAGACACCCCCAGAGCCCAGCTCCCAGCCAGGGGCCCCAGACACCCCCAGAGCCCAGACCCCAGCCAGGGGCCCCAGACCCCCCCCAGAGCCCAGACCCCCAGCCAGGGGCCCCAGACCCCCCCAGAGCCCAGACCCCCAGCCAGGCCCCCCAGCCAGCGGCCCCATACCCAGCCAGGGGCCCCCAGACCCAGCCAGAGCCCAGACCCCCAGCCAGGGGCCCCAGACCTCCCCAGAGCCCAGACCTCAGCCAGGGGCCCCAGACCCCCAGCCAGGGGCCCCAGACCCCCCCAGAGCCCAGCCCCTAGCCAGGGGCCCCAGACCCCTCCCAGAGCCCAGCCCCTAGCCAGGGGTCCCAGACCCCCCCAGAGCCCATACCCAGCAAGGGGCCCCAGCCCCTCCAGAGCCCAGACCCAGCCAGGGGCCCCAGACCCCCCCAGAGCCCAGACCCAGCCAGGGGTCCCAGACCCCCCCAGAGCCCAGCCCCCGGCCAGGGGCCCCAGACCCGCCCAGAGCCCAGACCCCCAGCCAGGGGCCCCAGACCCCCCAGAGCCCAGACCCCCAGCCAGGGCCCCCTGCCAGCGGCCCCAGACCCCCCCCAGAGCCCAGCCCATAGCCAGGGGCCCCAGAGACCCCCGAGCCCAGCCCCCAGCCAGGGGCCCCAGACCCCCCCCCAGAGCCCAGCCCCTAGCCAGGGGCGCCAGACCCCCCCCAGAGCCCAGCCCTCGCCAGGGGCCCCAGACCCCCCCAGAGACCAGACCCCCAGCCAGGGGCCCCAGACCCCAGTCAGGGGCCCCAGACACCCCGAGAGCCCAGCTCCCAGCCAGGGGCCCCAGACCCCAGTCAGGGGCCCCAGACCCCCCCAGAGCCCAGACCCAGCCAGGGGTCCCAGACCCCCCCAGAGACCAGACCCCCAGCCAGGGGCCCCAGACCCCAGTCAGGGGCCCCAGACACCCCGAGAGCCCAGCCCCCAGCCAGGGGCCCCAGCCCCCCCCCCAGAGCCCAGCCCCCGGCCAGGGGCCCCAGACCCGCCCAGAGCCCAGCCCCCGGCCAGGGGCCCCAGACCCGCCCAGAGCCCAGCCCTCACATGGCCCAGGCCCTGGCTGTGGTGCAGGGATGCCACCGGTCGGACACGTGCTCTGGCGGTGGCCCCATGGCCTCAGGCTCTAGATGGCAGGACCCTTCCTCCTAGCATTGGCCCCCATGTCGGAGTTATGATCCCACATTGAGGGCACGGAGGGAGCCGCACTCAGCCCTCGTCTGCCCCAGCTCTTCCCCAACCCTACCCTCAGCCTGGGCCCCTGGCTCCTGGCCCAGCCTCATTCCCCTTACCCCTGTCCGCTCCCCTCTCCCTAGGAAGCCATGGCCCTGCTCTCAGCCCCGGTTCTCGACTGCGGCTTCCGAGGGGACACAGACACGAACAAGAGGGCACAGTGTGAAACGTTTGGGGATCACTGGATTAGGGTGACGTCCTCAATCGCTTCTATGCAGTGCAATAAAAGGTATTTCTCACCCACCTCGCCCCTCCATCAGGACGGACTCGGTATGTTCTGCCGCCCTTCACTCGGACAGGAAGGAGAATAACATTTCATTCCACTCAATGCTACAGTGATTCATAACCCAACACCAGCCAGAACTGGTTCCTTTGGCAAAGCGGCCCCATCATGCTGCATACCCAGGCCGAGTAGGGGCGTCTGTGCAAACACGGTCTGGTCCTGAAGTCTTTCCCCAGCTCATCACTAGATGTGAGGGGGGAGCTCATCCAGACCCTGCTTACACTTAGTATTTAAAAACTCCTGATTGTCCCTATCTCTGCTGGCCTTTGATTTCTGCTCCTGTCCTTTTTTTGACAGCTCAGGTGAGGTGGCCGAGTGGTTAAGGTGATCGATGCTAATCCATTGTGCTTTGCATGCATGGGTTCGAATCCCATCCTCATCGAATTCATTTAATCTTCTCCTTCCTTTAGAAGCAACCATCTCCCCTTTTGGTACAATGAGAGACCAAAGGGTAGGAATAAATGGTAAATTTTCACAATGGAGAGGGGTAACTACTGGTGTTCCCCAAGGGTCAGTCCTAGGACTAATCCTATTCAACTTATTCATAAATGATTTGGAAGAAGGGGTAAACAATGAGGTGGCAAAGTTTGCAGATGATACTAAGCTGCTCAAGATAGTTAAGACCAAAGCAGACTGTGAAGAACTACAAAAAGATCTCACAAAACTAAATGATTGGGCAATAAAATGGCAAATGACATTTAATGTGGATAAATGTAAAGTAATGCACATTGGAAAAAAATAACCCCAACTATACATACAATATGATGGGGGCTAATTTAGCTACAACTAATCAGGAAAAAGATCTTGGAGTCATCGTGGATAGTTCTCTAAAGATGTCCATACAGTGTGCAGCGGCAGTCAAAAAAGCAAACGGGATGTTAGGAATCATTAAAAAGGGATAGAGAATAAGACGGAGAATATCTTACTGCCCCTATACAAATCCATAGTGCGCCCACATCTTGAATACTGCATACAGATGTGGTCTTCTCATCTCAAAAAGGATATACTGGCATTAGAAAAGGTTCAGAGAAGGGCAATAAAATGATTAGGGGTCTGGAATGGGTCCCATATGAGGAGAGATTAAAGGGGCTAGGACTTTTTAGCTTGGAAAAGAGGAGACTAAGGGGGGATATGATAGAGGTCTATAAAATTATGAGTGGTGCGGAGGAAGTGAATAAGGAAAAGTTATTTACTTGTTCTCATAATAAAAGAACTAGGGGCCACCCAATGAAATTAGTGGACAAGATACTGGGATGGATGGATAGTTGAAACCCAGGCTTTAGCATGATCTTTGGGCTTGTATTCTGGAAATGCAGGAGTGGCATTACCTGCCACGAGTCCCTCATTTCACGCTCCCCAGCACAGAAAAGCAGCGTGGGCTTGTGAACCCAGTGGGCCCATGCGGGTGATCTTTCTTCTCTTGCTCTTTCTCAGCGAGGGGAAGGAAAAGAAGCTCTCCTTCAAGCTGGAGTCACAAGGGTGACGTAAGGCTGACTTCCTGGGAGCCGGCTCCAGGTCTTTGCTCTACCAGCCAGGGCCGGCTCTAGGATTTTTGCCGCCCCAAGCAAAAACAAATTTGGCCGCACCCCCCTCCCATTTTTTTCTTACCCCACCCCCGCCTCAACTCCGCCCCTTCCCCAAATCCCCAGCCCTGCCTCCTCCCCCCAGGCTCTCAAGTCTAGGAGGGAGGGGGAGCAGCGGCGCACGAATCAGCTGTTTCGCGCGCCGTGGCCGCTCGGGATCTCCCCCTCCGGTGGCAGCGGAGGTGAGCTAGGGTGAGCGAGGCACATTTTTAGAATGTGCCAGAATGCCGCCCCTAGAAACTTGCTGCCCCAAGCACCAGCTTGTTTTGCTGCTGCCTGGAGCCGGCCCTGCTACCAGCTGACCCATCGAAGACCTGCCACCACTTTCTCCAGCTTCTCCACCCGGTATGGGAGGTAAACCACCCGGTGTCACTGTTGCTCTCTGAGAGAGATGCTGTGTGCATTACCCCACGTGGCCACCCGGTGTCACTGTTGCTCTCTGAGAGAGACGCTGTGTGCATTACCCCACGTGGCCACCCAGTGTCACAGGGGCTGACTTCCGGCCCCGCCCGTGGGTGCTGTCACCCGGCGTGGGGGCGGGGCCCCACAACATCTCCCGGTGCCCGGTAAGTTTGCCTCGGGTCCGGGGCAGGCGGGGAGTTGCCGGTGGGTGCAGAGCACCCACCAATTTTTCTCCGTGGGTGCTCCAGCACCGGAGCACCCACGGAGTCGGCGCCCCTACCCAGTGTAGCTGTTGCTCTCTGAGAGAGACGCTGCGTGCATTACCCCACGTGGCACAAGGATGCAAACAGCGCCACACACAGACACTGACACACACACACACGTACTAACACACACACACACACACTGACACAAACTGACACACACACACAGACACACACAGTAACACACAGTAACACACACACACACACAGTCACACACGGACACACACACTCTGACACACACACACAGACACTGACACACACACACACGTACTAACACACACACACACACACACACTGACACAAACTGACACACACACACAGACACACACAGTAACACACAGTAACACACACACACACACAGTCACACACGGACACACACACTCTGACACACACACACAGACACTTTCTTCTCCCCCGGACTTTCCTGGCTCCCAGGGGACGCTCCACCCCCCACGTGTCCCACTGTCCTTCCCCCGCCCGCAGCTCCGGCTCGTCCCCCCGCCGCCCCCGGCCCCACACAGGGGAGCCCTGTGACGGAGTAGAGAGCGAGATGGATCTGGCTGAGGCTGTAACCTGAGCCAGGACGGGGGTGGGGAGGTGACACCTTTGGCTGGGAGAATGGTAACAGGCTAGAGGAGGGGCCCCGGGGGAGGGGAAGAGAGGCTGCTGGAGGGTTTTGGTTTTTTGGTTTCAGTTTTAAGCTGGGTGGTGAAACGCAGGGAGCCCCATAGCTGGGGTCTCAGCTCCCTGCCCCCCCAGAAGGCCCAGCGGAGGGGTCCGGGTCATACTTACAAGCTCTGTTTGGACTCGTTCCTGACAACCCTAATAAACCTTCTGTTCTACTGGCTGGCTGAGAGTCACATTGAATCCCGGGAAGAGGGGTGCAGGACCTGACACCCCCACACTCCGTGACAAGCCCCCCGGCCCCAGGCTCTGTCCCCACCCGGGTCCCGGCGGGGCCGAGGCCGAGCCCGGCTGCAGCTGAGCCCAGCAGCTCCGCGATCGCCCCGGCGGCTCCAGCGCTGCCGGCAAACACGGGACCCCCCAGGGAGCCGCTGCTCAGCCCCGCCCCCGGCTCCCAATGGAGCCAGAACCCCGCCCCCAGGCACTGCCCCGCCCCCGGGCTGTGCCAGAGACCCGCCTCCCAGGAGCTGCCCCGCCCCCGGCTCACAATGGCGCCAGAGCCCCGCCCCCAGGCGCTGCCCCGCCCCCGGGCAGTGCCAGAGCCCCGCCCCCAGGCGCTGCCCCGCCCCCGCGCTGTCCCAGAGCCCCGCCCCCAGGAGCAGTCCCGCCCCCGGGCTGTGACAGAGCCCCGCCCCCAGGAGCTGCCCCGCCCCCAGGCTGTGACAGAGCCCCACCTCCCAGATGCTGCCCCGCCCCTGGCTCACAATGGAGCCAGAGCCCCGCCCCCAGGAGCTGCCCCGCCCCCGGCTCACAATGGAGCCAGAGCCCCGCCCCCAGGAGCTGCCCCGCCCCCGGCCTGTGCCAGAGCCCCGCCCCTAGAAGCTAGCCCGCCCCCGGCCTGTGCCAGAGCCCCGCCCCCCAGGAGCTGCCCCACCCGCAGGCTCTGGGCTTTGTTCTCCCGGCTCCCTAGGACTTGCACTGAGCATGCGCAGTAACAGCTGTTAACATGCTCCGAGTTGGGCTGAAGAGGGCGGAAGCGGCTCCCGGGGCAGGCTGGGAGATGTAGTTCCTGGCTGCTGAAGGGACCGGAAGTGACGTTGCGAACACGCGCGGGGCTCTGTGTGGCTCGTGCGCGGCCGTTGGCGCCTCACCCGGAGCCGTTGAAGAGTTTTGAGTCTCGCGGCTCTGGGCATGTGCAGATCGGGGCGGGGGGAGAAGAGCAGGTGTCCCCCGAGGGAGGGGGAGAAGGGGGGGGCTGAGACCCCCTCGGATTTACCGCTGCCCCCGGCCCTGGGGCCCCCCGCCCCGCCCCCTTTCTCCCCAGAGTGCCACGAGCCGCACCCAGGGTGCCCCCCCTCCCCCCCCACCCCTGAGCAGGTCTCTGCCCCTCCCCCACCGCACCCCATTGTCTCCCCTTCCCCCCATGGGCGGCTCTCACTGTGGGGGTCTGGGCTCTGGGGGGGTCTCGGGCCCCTGGCTGGGGGTCTGGGCTCTGGGGGGGGTCTGGGGCCCCTGGCTGGGGGTCTGGGCTCTGGGGGGTCTGGGGCCCCTGGCTGGGGGTCTGGGCTCTGGGGGGGGTCTGGGGTCAGACGCTGCAGCCTCCATCGTGATCTGGCCGACCAGGCTTAGCATCTGCTGCTCCCCCAGCGGGGTCTGTGCTGGGAAGTGACCTTAATTAAACCTTCTTCTCTGCCTGGCTCAGGTGATGACTGTCTCCAGCTGATGATAATAGTTTACTGGCTGTTCCATTCTATGCATCCGAAGAAGAGGACTGTAGTCCACGAAAGCTTATGCTGAAATACATTTGTTTGTCTCTAAGGTGCCACAAGTGCTCCTGTTCTTTTTGCTAACACAGATTAACACGGCTGCTACTCTGAAAACGGTAATAAAGAGATCGAGCCTTTTCTCAGCATGGCAGACTCTAGGGTGTCTGTCTGCAGGGAAAAAGCCTGGGGCAATCGTGCTGTGAAATTAATTAAAGCCTGTTCTGAAACCTCCACAACTGCCCTTCTCACCCTGCCAGGCTGCAGAATAATGTTCCTGTTTTGCTCCAGTTCATCCCGTCCTCCCATGGGACAGGGGAGAGACATGGCTGCAGAGGAGCCAGTTCAGGTAGGGATTATCGGGGGTTGCTGGTGGGTTCCTGCGGGAGGAAGAGGGACAGCAAATACACCGGAGATGGGAAGGTTTGCACAGTCTGGTTTGGAGGTTGGACCGGGCAGGAAATGCACAGGGTGGAGGAAGGGAGGAGAACAAAGTGTAGCAAACCTTCTGGGAGTTATTTAATAAGTGGCCTAGATTCTAGGAACAGACCCATGACATTTGGCGGTGGAAATGCCCTCATTTGTTGAAGAAAAAATGACTCAGCTACATGGGGCTAGGAAAACTGTCCAGACTTTTAGTGCTGAAACCTGATCTGACTAACCAGCGGCTGCTGTGAGATATGAATTGGGCACTCACCAGTCAGGTTTAGGGGAGCTGCTCCTCCCTTCATATCCAGCTCCTCACAATGAGGAGGGTGTTGGGCTTCCTACCAGAGAGCTCGCCTTGGACCTTGCTAGGGGCTCCATCTCCTGTATCAGTCTGTGGCTAGTAGGCGTGTGATTGATCTGCTGGGAGAGAGGAGCAGCTCTCTCTTCGTCCCCTCACGCTGGTGTTACCTGGATGCTCTGAGCGGGGTGGGGGTGGGACTCTGTTGGCTGCAATCCACCAGAGCTTCCCTTTGATTGACTCCTCTCTCCCACAAATAGCGGGGCTGTGAGTGGGGCAGCAGGTACTGAGTGTTGGACTCTTGCTCTTTCAGGGACTGGTGACCTTCGAGGAGGTGGCTGTGTATTTCACCAGGGAAGAGGGGGCTCTGCTGGACCCCGCTCAGAGAGCCCTCTACAGAGACGTCATGCAGGAGAACTATGAGAATGTGACCTCGCTGGGTAAGGGTTACTGTCCCCTCGGTTCTTGGAAGGGGAAAAGAAGAGAGAAGGTTTACGCCAGCCCCACAATACCACCTCACCTATGTCCTCTTTCAGCATCACCCCAACATGCCAGTGACCCACACACTACCAGAGACCCTCCCCCGCTGCAGAACACTTTTGGGAACAGAGCACAGTGTCACATATCTTCCGTTTGCACAAGTAAAACTGAGGGTTCGGTGCAGCATAACCAACAGAAGCTTCCTACCCCGACCTTCTCTCAAACCATGAGCCTGCTCCTCCCGGACCAGAATGTGCTTGGGGTGTAACAAACAGGCTGCTGGAGTCAGAGCTGCGGGGCCAGGGTTACTTATCAGATACTCAGTGTCCTTGAATGCTGGCTGGGGATATCCAGAGAAGGAAGCTCAGTGGCAGATATAGCGTTAGTGGGGCCCTGAGCTCAGCTTCATTTTTGGGGCCCTCCTTGGGAGCCATCTAAGAAAAAGAACATTCTCTCTTATCTCCCCGCTGCCCCCATTTTTCATTCTTTTTTTCTTCATCTTCCTCCTATAAGGAATAGGAAGTAAATGAAAAGAAAGTGAGGTACTTTGATTGTATTTGTAGTCTAACCTATTTTTCCACAGACCACTTGAAAATCACGGAGGGTCTTGGCGGATCACTTAATGATCTTTCCAAATATTGTTTGCACCGTTAGCTAACTATTGTAAAGCGCTTTGGATAAGAGCCCTTTATAAAAAAAAATGTAGAACGGTCTGGCCAGGATTTAGGGTGTGGGAGGGGGCTCAGGGCTGGTGTTGGGGTGTGGAGCGCTTACCTGGGGCAGCTCCCGTTTGATGTGAGGATGTGGGGGGGGTGCATGAGTCTGGGTGAGCAGGGGGCTGGGAGTGTGTGTGTGTGGGGGGGTGCAGGATTCAGAGCTGGGGTATGAGGGGGGTTCAGGATTCAGAGGGGGCTGGGTGTGTGTGGTGGGATATGGGGAGTTGCAGGAATCAGAGAGGGCAGAGTGCTGAGGGCGTGTGAGGGGGTGTAGGAGTCAGGGCAGGGAGCTGAGGGTGTGGGCTGGGGTGATGGGGTGCTCCCAGCCCCCTGCCCTGAGTGGCTCACAGCAGGGGCTGGGGGTATGTGATAGGGGAGTGGTTTATAAAGCAGTGAGCAAGTGACCAGGGAGCTTTGTGAACAGGGCTCTAACAGGGACTTTGATGAGGGAGTTTGGAAGGGGAGTGGGAAGGGGGCGAGGTACTCTTGCCATTCTTTAAAACATTTCAGCTATAATCCAAACTTCTTGATTTAAACAAAAACCCTATTGTTAACCTAGGTAGCTGTAGGAGAGAATGCAGGCAGAAGCCCAGCAGCAGAGTGGGGGCTATCCTGTTTATTGCACTCAATGTAGCATGTCTGATTACCTGCCCTGTGGGTGGGTGGCGTATGTATGCATTCGGTGCAAGGAGCTCCTGGCCCTCAGAGACCGCGTGCAGGCTTTGGAGGCCAGGGTGGCGGAACGGGAAGAGGTAAGGGAGGCAGAGAGGTATGGTGATGAGGCTTTCCGGGACACTGTAGATTTGTCCCACCTCCGGACAGACAGCTCCTGAGCTGTTGAGGAGGATGAAAGGCCCAGGGAAGGAGAGCAGTCAACGGGAGCAGAGGGAAACCTTCCCATACTTGAGACCCTCCTTCCAGATGGTGTTGGGGTAACCTCTTGCATCAAGGTTACCTCACCGGGGGAGGGAACTCCAGTCATTAAGAAAAGGCAGCTGTTAGTAATGGGAGATTCGATCATTAGAAACAAGGATAGCTGGGTTTGTGATGACCGGGAGAACCGTATGGTGACTTGCCTGCCTGGTGCGAAGGTTGCGGATCTCTCGAGGCATCTAGAGAGAGTTGTATGTAGTGCTGGGGAGGATCCAGTGGTCGTGGTACATGTAGGTACCAATGACATAGGGAAGGGTAGGAGAGATGTCCTGGAGGCCAAATTTAGGCTGCTAGGAAAGAGACTGAAATCCAGGACCTCTATGGTGGCATTCTCAGAAATGCGTCCAGTTCCACGCGCAGGGCCAGGTAGGCAGGCAGAGCTTCAGAGTCTCAATGCGTGGATGAGATGACAGTGTAGAGAGGAGGGGTTTAAATGTATTAGGAACTGGGGAAACGTTTGGAATAGGAGGAGCCTATACAGGAAGGATGGGCTCCACCTAAACCAAAGTGGAACCAGACTGCTGGCACTTACCATTAAAAAGGTTGCAGAGCAGTTTTTAAACTAAGAGATGGGGGAAAGCCGATGGCTGCAGAGGAGCACGTGGATTGGACAGAGACTTCTCTTAGAGGAGAGTCTAGTGATAGAGATTTTCTCGTTTTTAGTCAGGAGGAGAGGCTGGAAGAGGATAATGTAGGGGCCAGATCAGACGAGAAGCATTCACACACAAAAGAATCTGACGCATCCGAAAAGGGCAGACAAATAAACAGTGATAAGTTTTTTAAGTGCTTGTACACAAATGCTAGAAGTCTAAATAATAAGATGGGTGAGTGCCTTGTGTTAAAAGAGGATATTGATATAATAAGCATCACAGAAACCTGGTGGAGTGAGGACGATCAATGGGACACAATCATTCCAGGGTACAAAATATATCGGAAGGACAGAGCAGCTTGGGGGGGGCGCTGGGGGTGGTGGCACTGTATGTTAAAGAAAATGTAGACTTAAATTAAGTAAAAATCTTAAATGAAACCGCATGTTCCATAGAATCTCTATGGATAGTAATTCCATGCTCTAATGAGAATATAACAGTAGCAATCTATTATCGACCACCTGTCAAAGACAGTGATAGTGAGGATGAAATGCTAAGGGAGATTAGAGAGGCTATCAAAATAAAGAACTCAATTATAGTGGAGAGTTCTGTGGCACCTTATAGACTAACAGACGTATTGGAGCATAAGCTTTCGTGGGTGAATACCCACTTCACCCACGAAAGCTTATGCTCCAATACGTCTGTTAGTCTATAAGGTGCCACAGGACTCTTTCTCGCTTCTACAGATCCAGACTAACACGGCTCCCCCTCTGATACTCAGTAATAGTGGGGGATTTCAGTTATCCCCATATTGACTGGGTACATGTCACCTCAGGATGAAATGCAGAGACAACATTTCTCAGTACTTTAAATGACTGCTTCTTGGAGCAGCTGGTACAAGAACCCACAAGGGGAGAAGCAACTCTGGATTGAGTTCTGAGTGGAGCGCAGGATCTAGTCCAAGAGGTAACTCTAACAGGACCACTTGGAAATAGTGACCTTCCCCCTGCCAGAGAATGGCTATTTGACCAGCTGTTTGCCTTGCTGTCTCTGAGGAACTTAGGGTTTAGGGTTGCAACTTTTTCAGTAATATCATACAGTAAAATCTCATAACTTTCCATACAGTGTTGCTACACATTTTAACAGGAGGATAATAATGTCTTTTTCAAATGATACCTCACAAGCCATACTGTGATAAATAAAGGGGAGGGGAGGAAGCTCCCTTTTATAAACACCCAGCCTGCCAGTTTGCTGTAAAATCCCTGTTGGTGTCAGTTCTCTGCTTGCTTTACCTGTAAAGGGTTAACAAGCCCACAGGTAAAAGAAAAGGAGTGGGCAGCTGACCAAAAGAGCCAATGGAAAGGCTAGAACGTTTTAAAATGGGAAAGAAACTTTCCCTTTGTCTGTTGTTCTCCGGAGAAGGAGACACGGAGTAGCAATGCTGTGTATGGCTTGAATTTTTGATCACTGGTTTGAATGAAATCCAATATGGAGTATATCATCTGTGACTCTCGGTCTCCATCTCTGTAAGCAGGCTAGCTTACTCTTAAAGACACTGGATTTCCCTGGCTCAAACCGGACGGGACCAGTTTTTCCCACCAAAAGGGCTATATAAGGACTTGCTCAGCACCTGGGCGGGGCTGTCCATTCCCGCGGCAGCACGTGCACGGTCGGGTCTCCCTAGCGCTCCAGAGCTAGAGAGAAGACACCATCTGTCCTGCAGCGAGGTTAAGGAAGGAGAGGCCTGTCCTCACTATCCCCGCCACAGCAAACCGAATCCATTTGACCTCTGGAGGGTCCTGCTCTCCTGGTGTCCATCAGCCCGGAGGGTCTCCCTGCCTGCAACAAAATCCAACAGTCGTCGGGACTCCCCCGTAGTCCCTCTCGAAGGCTCCAAATCAGCCGGAGCGTAGAAGGTCCTGGGCTTTGCCTCTGTGTGCTGTGTCCACTGCGCCTAAATCGCAGGGAAAGGTTTCTGTGTTGGGTTTTATTTACTGTTTCTCTGAATACCAAGGGAGGCTTTGTGGGTCTGAGCTTCACGCTTCTAAAGCCAGTCACTGAATCACTGTATGGTTAAGTCTGAGTTTCTTCCAGTTCTCTGTACCTTTACCCTTAATATACTTACCTGTGGCACCATCTCACCTTGCCTTACTTCATTTTTATTACATCACCCAGGGAGGGAGGGACACCCTTATTGTGAGCTAAATCCACTGGGGACAGATCCAGAAGGGAGCCAAGTCTGCTCTTCTGAAAAAAGGGGCTTTCCTTTTCTATCTCCCCCCCCCCCCCCCCCCCCCGAACCACCATTTCTCTAGTATGTTCTCTCTGAAGCGTGACCTTACTCCCCTTGGGGTGGGTGGGGTCTTTTGGTCTGCAAGGTACAATAGGTCGGACTAGATGATCATGCTGGTCCCTTCTGACCTTAAAGGCTCTGAGTCTAACAGGGAGAGGGAAGTAAAGGAAAAAGTAAAAAAAAAATTAACAAAACATGGTAACACGAGGGTGAGTCCAACAGCTCACTGCATAGTCCCGCCCCTTTCTTCCTCCACTGGGTGTTTAACGACCTGCTGGGATTTGGGACATTAATTCTCTCATTCCATTGATAAACTGATACAACATCCCTGCAATTAAACCAGTTCCCAGCCAGGAAAACCTCACACCCCTGCATTGGCTGGGAATTGAACCCAGGTCAACTGCTTGGAGAGCAGATCTGCTCACCACTACACCACCAATGCACCTGGCAAAAACACCTCTCCTGTGTGCCACTGATGCTTGACAAATGACTCACCCCCACAGCGCTCAGGAGCTGGCTGGAGAGGTGGAGGCAGCCTGTCAGCTGTGAGCAGAGACAGGTCCCCAGAGTGACTGACAGGTGGGGACCTGGGCTCCACATCCCAGCCTGAGGTGGCTCCAGCCCCATCTCTGCCCTCAGAGAAGGGAAATGAAAATCAGTGACCCTAATGGCAAACGTGACCCCCGAAGGAAGGAGACAGCTCCTTTGAACGCACAGTTGGGGTTGTTCCTGCTACGCACTGAGGGTTTGTTGCAGCTGCTGGTTCCAGTCCTTGGGCTCTGCCCGGACAAGGAAGGATTCAGGCTGTCACTCAAGGGAAGAGGGGAGATGATTTTTTTGACGGCTGCCTCGTCTTAAGGGTGTTTGTCAGCCACCTTCTAATCTAGTGGGTGCTGGGTAGACGCAGGCAGCCCCCACTCCTGGGTCTCTCCTGAGGAAATAAAGTTTGTGCACAAAACCCCAAAGCTTTTCACGGATCGAAGGGAAAGGAAATGGCCACAAGATGGCACCAGGACATAAGGCAGGTCACACAACCCCATTCCTAGGGGGAGCCATTGTTTTGTGTCAAGGTCCAGAATTGTTGGTCAAGATCTAGTCAATGTGGTTTACCCAGTCTGGGATCCAGTGGCACAAAGGGTTAATGTGCAGTACTTATAGGGCAGTGATGTATGGAGTGATTGTGAGTTCAAGCCTCATCTGGGGCACTGGTTTTGGGAGATCTGATAGCAGCCTTCAGTGGAGTGAAAGGAGAAACCCCCAGCGCTGCACTGAGCTCCAGGCTGGTTCATCGGGCGTGGGGGGAATTGACTTCTCAGCTGCTGAGCAGGGAGCCAGGGCACTTCTCTGGGAATGAGGGTTCCCAGCCTGACCCAGCTGCTTCATTGCCCCCGGGGGCCCTGCCCGCTGAGACTGTCCCTGAGGCCAGGCAGCGGCTCAGTGAGCTTTCCTGGGGTCGCTGGCAGGGCAGGAATATCCCACGCTAAGGGCCTGAGTTCAGCCATGGGGAAAGGCAGCAGCTTTGCTCCCCCCTTCTAAACAGAGCTCCCAGGCCGTGGTTCTCAGCCAGGGGTCCAGAGCCCCCCGGGGGGGGGCAGTGAGCAGGTTTCAGGGGGGGATTTGCCAAACTAAACCAGCCAGCAGGGCCGACGTTAGACAGTCGTTGTGGCACGGGTGGGCTGTGGAGTTTTTATACCATGTTGGGCGGGGGCCACAGAAAGAACAAGGCTGGGAACCCGGCTCCAGGGGATCCCGGGGAATAAAGACTCCGTCCCACTCGGTGCTGCCAACGCTCCTGATTTTGCCTTGAGTCTGATGAGAATTGTTGTTTTCCTTGAAGCCCCAGCTCCTGGAGTCAGGTGGAGACGTGAGGATTTCAGCCTTCGCACTTAAAGACACAGGACATTTCTAGCCCTTGTGAGCTTGGAAATAGATTCAAAATGTCTCCCCAGTGCGCCCTAAAGGCTCATCAAGCAGAAGGCAAATAAAAAGATCCCAAATCTATTAATTTTACACAATCTCATGATTTCAAAGCCCATCTCGTGATTTTCGGTGAGCCTGGCTCAGGGTTTTGAACGTTTGGGGTTGGCCGTTCTGCAGCCTGAGAGCCGGGCACCCTCCTTCCCATCCAGCGCCCCCAGACTGTCCTAAAGCATTAACTCTTTCCTCTCCGTCACGCCGCTGTAACGCAGCTGGGAACCCCCATTCCTAGACGGGCTTTTCCACACACAGTGAATCCCCCACAGGGCTGAGCCCCTCCCCCTCACACTGACTCCCCCATGGACCCTGCCCCTCACAGCCTGTCCCCCTCACAACCCCTCCCCCTCACACTGCACCCCCATGGACCCTCCCCCTCACAGCCCCCCCCCTCGCAGAGACACTCCATAGCCCTCCCCATCACAACCCCTCCCCCTCACACTGACACCCCCATGGACCCTCCCCCTCACAGCCCCTCCCCTCACAGACACCCCGTAGCCCTCCCCCTCACAGCCCCTCCCCCTCACACTGACACCCCCATGGACCCTCCCCCTCACAGCCCCTCCCTTCACACAGGCAGGGACTTGTTCGCTGGGGCCTGACATTACAAACCCAGGGGGGAGGTTTCTGAGGATTTACTCCCTGAGCCCCTCCCCCTCTCACCGCTCCCCTGAGTGCAGAGGGGCTGGGCTCAGGCAGCCAGTTTCACCCAGGGATTTCCCAGCCCAGGCCCCCGAGTCTCCTCTGCCCGTATCTACCAGTGACACTGCGCGTGGGCGGCGGCTACAAGGGGCTCGGGGAGGCTGAACCTCCCCAAACGGGGCAAGAAATGCTGGTGGGACGCACCCCCCTTGGAGGGGGGCTGGGCCGCTGCCTTGGGACAGACCCTCCCGAGGAGTGGGGGAGCCACCGGCACTCAGACCTCACGCACAGGCCTGGCTCTCGCCTTCAGCCCAGGCAGCCAGAGGGGCCGGGGAGCTCCCTGGCAGTCCCACACCTCAGCCACCTCATGGCCTTGGCTCCTGGTGCTCTGCTGGTCGCCCCCTCGCTTGCAGGCCCAGAGCAAAAAGAAACAAGCACCCGCCTAGCAGAGGATGGTTTTGATCCATTGAGCTCTGGGCCCAGCTCGCTGCCGCTGCGCCACTCTGCTGGGTCTCTGCCTCCAGCATCCAGCCTCCAGCATCCACACTAGCGCCTTGCGAGCGCTGGCGCTGGCCAGCAGAGATCTCAGCCACAATGCCCCAGATGGGCAAACGCTGTGGGCTCCTGAAGCCTCTGCCCCCCTATGGATCTGGGCTTTTGTTCTTCTCTTGCTCTTTCTCAGCAGGGGAAGGAAAGAAGCTCTCCTTCAAGTTGGAGTCACAAGGGCGAGGTAAGGATGACTTTACCTAAGACAGAAAAGGCCCCTGGTTCGAAACCAGGCAGGAACACGATGGCTTCCTTTTCCCTAGCTGTCCAGCAAGGCACTTCTCAATCTGCCACTGGCCTGTCCCTGGGATAACCCCAACCCCCGCAGGACACAGGGTGGGGAAATGAGCTGAGAAAGCGCCTTAGCGTCAGCCGGGGAAAATTGCAGCATCTCGGCCAGTCACCTCTTGGAGCCTTGTGGCTTGGCCTCCTCTGCCCTTGGAGGTTGGCCCACAGAGCCCAGCTCTTCTCACTTGCCAAAGGAGGAAGTGAGGGGGGAATGGGGCAAAAGAGGAAGGTCGTGCTGAGGAAGGCAGGGCAGGAGCTAAGCGGCTCAGTGGGGTTAGTCGAGCGCCACCGTTCGTTCTGCCAAAGCTTGGGGAGGTGCGTTTGGCTGCTGGGAGGTAGAATCCTGTGCCTGCCCCTCGGCTTCCCAGGGGTGGCTACTTGCAGCCCAGGAGCAGCAGCGGGGTTCTGGGTGGCAGGAAAAGTAGCCATGGGGAGTCCCAGTGGGCTCCTTTCTGGCAAGATGTTTTTCTGTGTCAGGCTTGGGAGTTGCCTGCGAGCCGGGGGTGGACTTGTTCCCGTGGGAACCGCTGCTCCTGTCTCCCCGACCTGGGGGCGCCAGTGACAGCTTGGGAGGGGGCAGGTGCTGGCTTGAGTGACTGGGATCCAGGCAGCCCCAGCCTGCTCCTTCGGGGCCAAGGCCACTGCTAGTCTCCTGCCTTGTGCCATCAGGATTTCAATCTCCCCAGCATGAGCTGTGGCACGTGTATTAACCCTTCTTGGGGGGCCTGGTCGCTGCCCAAGTAGCTCAGTGGGGAGTGGATGAGATTGAAGATCTGAAGGTTTCTGGCTGGATGCCAGGCTCTAGCTCACCCCTTCCCCCTGGGCCTGTCGTGCTGGGCTTTCCCCTGGGTGTGCAGCTGGGCCCTGAACTCACGAGTTTCCCTCGTTTCAGAGGCAACACGTGCAGAGGGCGGGATGTGGGGCCATGTGCCCCACCTGGGTTAGCATCCCTGCTACAGCATGGGGTGCTGCCAGGCTCCCTCCCTGCACAGCAGCGGCTGGAGGGGGGAGTGGAGCGGGGCTGACTTTGCTGCTTCCTCTCCCGGCATTGTTCACTCCTGGGAGGGGTGTTGATGGTAAGGGGGTGGGGCTGAACCTTGAAATTGTGCCCCCCCCACCCCAAGTCTTTCAGCAGAGACCAGTCGTCTGTGCCTGGTGTCCAGCTCCTCAGCCAGTGGATAATGTGGGATTCTGCCCCGGAGTGGCCGGCCCTGACTTTCTGTCTCAGGAAGGGGAGGAAAAAGGAATCTCTTATCAAACCCCCAGTCCCACCGCTGACCGAGGGGTGACTTTCTAAGCTCCCGCTACAGTGGAGGATTTAGAGTTAGTGGAGCTCTGTGCGTATAAAGTCCATACAACATTCCCCATTCATCCCAGCCCTGGTATGTCTCCAGTCGCCGCTGTCCCCTGGCAGCAGCAAAGGAAGTTTCCACCCATCCAGGAGACCCCAGCCTGGGAGTAAAGTCAGCTTCAGGCTTCTCCCCTCTCCCTTCTTGGAATCCAGTTCATATTTGTACCATGAGTTACAGCAGCCCGAACCCCCCGAGTCTGGATCAATGTCACAACGTCCCAGTCTCTCCATGGAAAACAATGTGTTAAATCCCAGGTGAGTGGAGTGAAATCGGTTCTCAGCCTGAGTCCTTTGCTCTTAATCCTGAGGATATTGTCCCACCATGGGGCCATTTCCCGCCTCTCTTTCAGACAGAAGCTCAATTTTCTTTACACAGACCCAGGAACAGCGAGATCTGTCTCTGTCCCTTGTGCAAAGCAGGGGGGCAAATTCCCTGGACCCGTCCTCTTCTGCAATGGAACCAATGGATGAGCAGGGGGCCCTGGGCCCATCCAGCCCTGCCAGTGAGATGTTCCCTCCCCTTCTCCTTAGCGCTGCTGTTGTTATTTCATGGAGTGTCTGGGACGGGGGAAAAGCTGAGTTCACTCCAGGTGGAGGGAAAAAAGGACCCTGAAAATCTCAGGGCCTCTGGGAAAACCCAACCGCTGCTACCGGGGTCGTTGAGGTGCTGGAGATCTGCACGGGACAGGGACTGTGTGAACTGTCCAGGTGGGGAATGAATAACAATCTGCAGCTAGATCCACCTCATTAACCACCGACACAGGCTAATCACGATGCAGATAGATGGGAAACCGGGAGCGATTCTTTGCTGTTCAGCCATAGACACAGGGACCCAATTGCCCCGCAGTGAATGTGCTGGGGAAAGCCGGACTTTACAGGCCGGTGGAAATAGCAGATCCTAGAAACACCTGGAGCTCCCCACCCCACTTCTACCACCAGGGTCAGGAGTTGAGCTGCTCACAGAGCCCCCCCCCCATCACCATGACCTTCCAGCAGGGGGTGGCAGCAACACCCACCTAATACAGGGGAGAGGCTGAGTGTATCTCTGCACCTGAGTCCTGGGCACAACTCTCTCTCCCCACACATAGAATCTGGATCAGCCGGTAAGTGACCCCAAAGAACCAGCAACCTCCAGGACAGCAGGATTGGCCTCAGAGCAGGGAATGTGTCCCTGGAGTTGCTTTTAGGCCACTACAGTGATCCCACGGACAAGAATCTGGCTGGGAGTGAGGTGAAGGTTCCCTCTGGACAAAGGGAGCGGAAATCCCTCAGCGTCCTGGCATTTAAGTGATGCATCAAACCCTGCCCGGGTGGGGGCTGAGGTTCATCAGCAGAAGGTTGGGCAGTAGCTCAATCCATCCGGCTGCCTCCTAGGCCAGGCTGCAGCCCAGCTTCAGGACTCAGAGGAAATGGAGCTCGCACCCCTACCTACAGGACTCCAGGCACGACCAGCCTTCTGGATCAAACGTCTCCTCCGGCGCTCAAGTCACAACAGCGAGCGGGTAAAAGACAGGCTCCCACGTCACTGGAGAGAGCAAGACGAAGCCTTGGAACAGATTCAGAGCCCTGAGTGCTGCCCTTACACCATGGGACCAGTAGAGAACATGCTGCGTCCTTTTGACTTCCGGTGTAGAAGTGCCTGGGCAGAGACTAATTTGCCTTCCTTGCTCAAGGCTTCTCTGACCAGCCCTGTATTTGCTCAACAAGTCGGCACACAGCGGTTTGCTGTAGACCCGGAAGCCTTTGTTCCTCCAGACTGGGAGGCCAGTGGGCGTGTGAGGACGTCCCAGGCAGTAAATGGCCCTTCCTAGGAAAGCCCAAGTCCTGAAAAGAAAAGAGTAACATCAAGGAGGGGACTGAAGAGCTGAATCCTGAAGCTCTCAGGGGACACCGCAGGGGGAAATGATCTTCCCTACATTTGACCAGGGACTTGAACCCTGGACCCTCAGATTAAAATTCTGATGCTCGACCAACTGAGCTAGCCAGGAAAGAGCAAGATTGTTGGGGACTAGAAACTAGCAGGAAACAGCAGCTTTCTCCCGCACGCTTTCTCAGCTCATTTCCCCACCCTGTGTCCTGCAAGGCTTGGGGTTATCCCAGTGGGAAAAAGGGGAGCACCTCGCTGGACAGCCCCCACTCCCCTCCCAGAGCCGGGAAGAGACCCCAGGAGTTCTGGCTCCCAGCCCCATCTTCTCTAACCCCCACTCCCCTCCCAGAGACAGGAGAGAACCCAGGAGTCCTGACTCCCAGCTCCCCCCTCCTCTAACCCTCCAGCCCCCACTCCCCTCCCAGAGCTCTGGAGAGAACCCAGGAGTCCTGCCTCCCTGCTCTAACCCACCAGCCCCCACTCCCCTCCCAGAGCCAGGAGAGAACCCAGGAGTCCTGGCTCCCAGCCCCCCCTGCTCTAACCCACCAGCCCCCACTCCCCTCCCAGAGCTGTCTGGCGCTGCCGGACTCCCCTCCACTCTCATGCTTCAGGGCCACCTGCCGTGGGGGTCAGGAAGGGTTCGATTCCCCCCCATGTGCAGCCCACATGGGCTAACGATCTCCTCTTCCTCTCCTTTGCCCACCAGCCGGAGGCATTTCCCCCGAACCTCCCTATCTGAGAGGGGAAGGGTCGGGCACAGCACCCGGGGGAGGGGGGCTCCATTCCAGGGACGAGTGAGCTGCATCGCAGAGCCCACGACTACGCCCCAGGGGCAGAAGGGAGCCTGGCTCCTCCCACAGGGCTCAGGGGGTGGAGCCAGCCCCGAGGGCAGGCCCACCGTGCCGCCCGCAGGAGGGACACTCAGGGAAGCCTCACACGCCCCCCGCCCAAGGGCCCTGCAGCCTGACTCCGCCATCACCAGCTACTCTCGGCCAGCGGGGCTGTGTCCTGAGTTAGCGGGAACATGGCGTAGACCAGAGCCCGGGTGCCCAGACGGGTCAGAAACCCTTTGCTCCCCCCCCCACATGGCGCTTGAGTAACACAGAGGGGAAACTGAGGCACGTGGCCAGGTCTGTTGCACAGCGCCAGGTCCATTGCTTCCTCGGACCGGCCACCCCGAGGGCATCGTGCGTATCTGCAAGGGGCTGGGGCTGGGGGTCTCTCATCCAGGGCGGGGCAGGCCCCAGGGAGCAATGGGTTCAGGCTCTCTGCACACTCAGGCAGCCAATTCCTGCCTGAAAATGTGTGCACCATTTCCTTGCTGTTTCACCTGACGCCACAGGCCAGCTGACCCCGCCCCATCTCAGCTCCTCCCCACAGCCTGTCCTATTGCTACCACGCTCTCCATGGGGGTAACGCACACAGCGTCTCTCTCAGAGAGCAACAGTGACACTGGGTGGCCACGTGGGGTAATGCACACAGCGTCTCTCTCAGCGAGCAACAGTGACACCGAGTGGCCACGTGGGGTAACGCACACAGCGTCTCTCTCAGAGAGCGACAGTGACACCGGGTGGCCACATGGGGTAATGCACACAGCATCTCTCTCAGAGAGCAACAGTGACACTGGGTAGCCACGTGGGGTAACGCACACAGCATCTCTCTCAGAGAGCAACAGTGACACTGGGTGGCCACGTGCGGTAATGCACACAGCATCTCTCAGAGAGCAGCAGTGACACTGGGTGGCCACGTGCGGTAATGCACACAGCATCTCTCTCAGAGAGCAACAGTGAGACTGGGTAGCCACGTGGGGTAACGCACACAGCGTCTCTCTCACAGAGCAACAGTGACACCGGATGGCCACGTGGGGTAACGCACACAGCATCTCTCTCAGAGAGCAACAGTGACACCGAGTGGCCACGTGGGGTAACGCACACAGCATCTCTCTCAGAGAGCAACAGTGACACTGGGTAGCCACGTGGGGTAATGCACACAGCGTCTCTCTCAGAGAGCAACAGTGACACTGGGTAGCCACGTGGGGTAATGCACACAGCGTCTCTCTCAGAGAGCAACAGTGACACCGGGTGGCCACGTGGGGTAATTCACACAGCGTCTCTCTCAGAGAGCAACAGTGACACCGGGTGGCCACGTGGGGTAACGCACACAGCGTCTCTCTCACAGAGCAACAGTGACACCGGGTGGCCACGTGAGGTAATGCACACAGCGTCTCTCTCACAGAGCAACAGTGACACGGGGTGGCCACGTGGGGTAACTCACACAGCATCTCTATCAGAGAGCAACAGTGACACCGGGTGGCCACGTGGGGTAATGCACACAGCGTCTCTCTCAGACAGCAACAGTGACACTGGGTGGCCACGTGGGGTAACGCACACAGTGTCTCTCTCAGAGAGCAACAGTGACACTGGGTGGCCACGTGGGGTAACGCACACAGCATCTCTCTCAGACAGCAACAGTGACACCCGGTGGCCACGTGGCATAATGCACACAGCGTCTCTCTCAGAGAGCAACAGTGACACTGGGTAGCCACGTGGGGTAATGCACACAGCGTCTCTCTCACAGAGCAACAGTGAACCCGGGTGGCCATGTGGGGTAATTCACACAGCGTCTCTCTCAGAGAGCAACAGTGACACGGGGTGGCCACGTGGGGTAACGCACACAGCATCTCTCTCAGAGAGCAACAGTGACACCGGGTGGCCACGTGGGGTAACGCACACAGCATCTCTCTCAGAGAGCAACAGTGACACTGGGTAGCCACGTGGGGTAATGCACACAGCGTCTCTCTCAGAGAGCAACAGTGACACCGAGTGGCCACGTGGGGTAACGCACACAGCGTCTCTCTCAGAGAGCAACAGTGACACCGGGTAGCCACGTGGGGTAATGCACACAGCGTCTCTCTCAGAGAGCAACAGTGACACTGGGTAGCCACGTGGGGTAATGCACACAGCGTCTCTCTCAGAGAGCAACAGTGACACCGAGTGGCCACGTGGGGTAACGCACACAGCGTCTCTCTCAGAGAGCAACAGTGACACCGGGTAGCCACGTGGGGTAACGCACACAGCATCTCTCTCAGAGAGCAACAGTGACACCGGGTAGCCACGTGGGGTAATGCACACAGCGTCTCTCTCAGGGAGCAACAGTGACACCGGGTGGCCATGTGGGGTAATTCACACAGCGTCTCTCTCAGAGAGCAACAGTGACACCGGGTGGCCACGTGGGGTAACGCACACAGCATCTCTCTCCGAGAGCAACAGTGACACCGGGTGGCCACGTGGGGTAACGCACACAGCATCTCTCTCAGAGAGCAATAGTGACACTGGGTGGACACGTGGGGTAACGCACACAGCGTCTCTCTCAGAGAGCAACAGTGACACCGGGTGGCCACGTGGGGTAATGCACACAGCGTCTCTCTCAGAGAGCAACAGTGACACCGGGTGGCCACGTGGGGTAATGCACACAGCGTCTCTCTCAGACAGCAACAGTGACACTGGGTGGCCACGTGGGGTAATGCACACAGCGTCTCTCTCAGAGAGCAATAGTGACACTGGGTGGCCACGTGGGGTAATACACACAGCATCTCTCAGAGAGCGACAGTGACACCGGGTGGCCACGTGGGGTAATGCACACAGCATCTCTCTGAGAGAGCAACAGTGACACCGGGTGGCCACGTGGGGTAACGCACACAGCGTCTCTCTCAGAGAGCAACAGCGACACTGGGTGGCCACGTGGGGTAACGCACACAGCGTCTCTCTCAGACAGCAACAGTGACACCGGGTGGCCACGTGGGGTAACGCACACAGCGTCTCTCTCAGACAGCAACAGTGACACCGGGTGGCCACGTGGGGTAACGCACACAGCGTCTCTCTCAGACAGCAACAGTGACACCGGGTGGCCACGTGGGGTAACGCACACAGCGTCTCTCTCAGAGAGCAACAGCGACACTGGGTGGCCACGTGGGGTAATGCACACAGCGTCTCTCTCAGACAGCAACAGTGACACTGGGTGGCCACGTGGGGTAATGCACACAGCGTCTCTCTCAGAGAGCAACAGTGACACCGGGTGACCACGTGGGGTAACGCACACAGCATCTCTCTCAGAGAGCAATAGTGACACTGGGTGGACACGTGGGGTAATGCACACAGCGTCTCTCTGAGAGAGCGACAGTGACACCGGGGGGACACGTGGGGTAATGCACACAGCGTCTCTCTCAGTGCATTGCTCACCTCTCATTCCGGGTGGCGAAGCTGGAGAAAGTGGCCGCAGGCCTTTGATGGGTCAGCTGGTAGAGCCGTCCTGTTCCCCCCTCCACTGTTCGTCCTTACGGCTGGTAACCCCCCTGTTCCGGCCCCTGACACAGAGCCAGGCAGGCAGCAGCGTGTGTGTGAGAGAGAGGGAGAGACACTGCTGTGCTGTGCTGAAGCAGTGAGAGAAGTGGGGGCTGATGTCAGGGGTGTTCCCCTCCCCTTGCTTCAGGACTGGGGTGTTCCCCTCCCCTTGCTTCAGGACTGGGGTGTCCCCCTTCCCCTGCCTCAGGACTGGTTGGTTCCAGCAGCTGTCTGAGCTTAGACACAGTGTGCCAGCACACTCTCTCTTCCCCAACGCACAGACTGGCTCTCCACACACACACACTGCAGTGGAGAAGCAGCTGGCAATCTAGTAGGCTGCCCATGGAACAATGGGACAGAGAAACCTGCATCATGTGATGCTGCACCGGCCCATGAGCCATTGCAAACCCCTCCCACAGCCCCCTGCGGCCAGTTGCACAGTGCGATAGCTACCCACAATGCACTGCTCTTTGGGGCGTTTCAAGGGCTGCTGGCGTGGATGCGCTCTGGTGACACAAGCATCATAGTGTGGACATGCAACAGCAGTTTAATTATAACACTTTAACTAAAGTGGCATAACTCAGTGGTGTGGACACAGCCTGAGAGTGAGATGAGACAAGACCGAGCTCCGCTTGACACCAAGGATGCTCAGGTACTGAAACTAAAGAACCACAAGTTCCTCCGTAGTTGACAGGATTTGAACCTGTGCAGGGAGATCCCAATGGATTTCAAGTCCATCACCTTAACCACTCAGCCACAACTACTTGACTGACACAGGTATCTCATGCCACATCTACTTCTGTTCTCATTGAGTGATCATTTCCCATTGTTTGCTCACACCAGCTTCCACAACAGACGCACTGCTGTGCAGTTGTGTAAGTGTGTCCGTGACTGAACAGCAAGAATTTCTGCTCATTTCCCTTCTGGCTGGAGCATGATGAGAGTGTGTTTTTGGTTAATGAGGTTGCTGTAGATTGTTGTCCATTTCCTGCCTTGATAATTCAGACAGTCCCTTTCCCGTTGTGACGGTGTTCCCCATAAAACTTTATGGGGAGATGCTTATAAATGTATGTATGTAACTAAAATATGTTTTATGCTACATGTGCCATGTAACATATCTCTGTGAAAGTTATGACCTACTGAATTTACTCCTCCTGTTTGTATGCATGTATCATTGTTGTAGTTGGAGTTATGAAGATTGGTTTTATATTTGCTGGTTTTGTACATAGCCTTTGTAAGTGCATGGGATCATCTTTGGAGCAAAGAATGTGCCTGTTAAATGCGAGCACTTGACCGACAAAAGACGTTGCAGATCCCAATCCACATTGGGGCCGGGTCTGGAAGGCAACTGGTTAGGCCGTTTGCGGAAGGGTGACTTGCCCATGTGATCCCAAAACTCCATGGTAACAGGATGTTACACAGGGAGGGGAAAAAGACTATAAAACCCCAGGGGAGACCCTTCCATTTGATCTTCAGCTGGCTAAAGGGAGAGGCTCTCCACCCCCCCAAGGACATTCCTGAGGGGAACTGAACAAAGGACAAAGACACTAGGGAGTGTGAGCGGCTGCTGGACCCAGGCTAATTCTACAGCCTGTAAAAAGGAAAATATCCGAATCTGGTGAGGCTTTTATCTGTGTTAACTTTGAATAGACATAGACGTGCGTGTTTTATTTTATTTTACTAAGTAACTTGCTTTGTTCTGTCTGTCAGTACTTGAACTCACTTAAATCCTATTTTCTGTACTTATTAAAATCACTTTTTACTTATTAAGTTTCCTTGAGTACGAGTTAGTGCCTTGGGACAGCGATCAGCTGTGCATATCTTTCTATCTTTGAAATAGAAGGCGAACTATTTATGAGTTTACCCTGTATAAGCTTTATACAGGGTAAAACGGATTGATTAAGGGTTTGAACCTCCTTGGAGTTGAGCAGCTGGGTGTCAAAGGCAAGAGCGCTTCCAGGGGCCTTACAGTGGTGAGTGGACTTGGTTCGGACCTGGGTCTGTGTTTGCAGCAGATCAGGGGAATCTGGCTCAAAACAGACAGGATTCGGGAGTCCCAAGCTGGAAAAGGCCTGGAAGCAGGGGCAGAAGTAGCCTTGGCACACCAAGGGGCAGCACCAAGCAGGTCTCTGTGGCCCCAACCCGTCATACCCGTCATATCCCCAGTACATCAGTGATTGCAATAGCAGGGGGCAGGTTTTCTCTGGGGCACTGAGCTTTGGCGGCTCCTTTCTTTCCTCACCCTGGAGTGAACTCAGCTTTTTATTCCATGCTTAACCTTTCAAGGAATAACAGCAGCAGCATGAAGAAAGAGGAGAGCGAATATCTCACTGTCCGGGCTGAAGGTGGCCACGTCCCCTCTCTCTGACCAATGTCATTGCAGGAGAGGAGGTTGCAATGGAATCGAATGCCCTGGCTCAGACAAGAGACACAGGGAGGTTTTGCTGTTCATGGATCTGTGCAAAGGATATTCTGTCTCTGTGTGAAACTGGGGAGGGGAATGAAACGCCCACACGGTGGGGCAATGCCCTAAGGCAGTGATTTTAAAATTGCGGGTTGAGACCCAGCACTGCTTTGTGGAATTTCAGGCATTGGTTCACGGCGGCTCTGGTCAGCACCATTGACCAGGCTGTTAAAACTCCCATCAGTGGTGCTGTCCGGCTAAGGCAGGCTAGTCCCGATCTGTTCTGACATCGCTCTGCGCCCCGGAAGAGGCCAGCAGCAGTCCGGCTCCTAGGCGGAGGGGCCAGGGGGCTCTGTGCGCTGTCCCCACCACAAGCGATGGAACCGCACTCCCATTGGCCAGTTCCCAGCCAATCCGAGCTGGGGTGGGATTTGCCCGTGGGCGAGAGCTGCATGGAGCCACTTGCGTGCCTCCCTAGGAACCAGGCTGCTGCTGGCCACTTCTGGGGCGCAGCATGGACCACAGTGCCAGGACAGGCAGGAAGCCGATGCTTGAACCCCGGCTGTGCCACTGACCCGGAGCCACCTGAGGCAACCCAGTGCCCCTGCCCCAATCCCCTCCCCATGCGCTCCTCTCCTCTTCGTTCCTTGGTGCCGGCCCTGACAGCGGGCACACAGAAATGCCCCGGCAGGTGCCCTGGCGCCCATGGGCACCGCGTTGGGCACCACTGACTTAGCGGAATCTGATACGGCTCAGATGTGGAGTGGCTGAAAAGGTGCGAGTCCCGATTGAAGCGTTTCCTGCACTCGGAGCATGTGTAGGGCCTAGCCAGTGTGGAGTCTCATATGTCTGATAAGGTTTGAGCGCTGAGTGAAGCGTTTCCCGCACTCACAGCATGTGTAGGGCACCTCTCCTGTGTGGATTCTCCGCTGTCTAATAAGGTTTGAGCTCCCATTGAACCTTTTCCCGCACTCAGGGCGTGTAGCAGGTTCATTCTCTCACATGTAATAAGGTCTGTGAGGCTACTGAAGTTTTCCTCTGGCCTGCGATGACTCTCACAGGCTTTTGCTTTTTCTGGGAGTGCACAACTCCCGGAAACATTCCCTTTGGATCTTCCTGATAACGTTCCATGTGGTTATACTTGCTCAGCATCTTCCTGCTGGGGTGTCCCCTCGTTGTCACTCCCCATCCCAACACCTGATGGGAGACGGAGAGAATACAGACATAGGTCACTCCCTGTGCTGGAGAGAAAGGAAATCTCAGAGAGAGGAATGGAAAAAGGGATGAACAAACCAAAATATGTGCGGGAGAGACCAAACCTATCAGGAGCTGATTTTCCCTAAAACTTCCCTTCCTTTCTCTCCTCTGGGGATCAGTTCTGGGTCCGTATCTCACCAGAAATCTCAGGGGACAGTGAGATTGGGGCAGGACCTGCTGTCAGTTGTCAGTCAGGATAGGTGGGAAGCATGAGTGACATCTGCCTAACGATCCCACATCTGCAGGGAACAATCCTGAACTTGGAGAGCTCACAAGGTCTTTGTAGGGCATCCCAAATGTTTCCTGTATTAATAGACAGTTTTTGAGTTGGTTTAAGCAATTCCCTACCTCTGCAGGCAGCTCTCGGGAGCACTTCTTTCTCAGAGCCCTGGAGGTCTGGGACCCACGGCTCTTCCCCTCATTCCAGCTGCGAGATCACATCAGGTTTGGAAACTGGAAACCCTGCTCAAGGCAAAGAAAACAAGGGAGGTCAGTGTAATTTGTGGGATACTTGTCACAAGGACTATTCCATGGTTTTAACCCCTGCTCATTTTTAAGTAGTAATATCCCAAGGCCATCTTCCTTGACTTAAAGTGGCAGGAGAGTTGTTATTATTATAAATCATATTCATTACCTTTGTGCCTAAGGACCAAGTAAGAAGTGGATCCCCATTGTGCTAGGCAAGGTACAGACCCAGAATAGTAGATGGCCCATGCCCTGAAGAATTGACAATCTAAATAGACAAGACAGACACAGAATGGGGGAAGAGGTAGAACCCACCAGCAGAGTGAACTATGTGGAGGCAGAGTGACAGATCTGATGAACACAGGCATATCTCTTGAAACTATTGTATTTAATGTTATGACTAGGGCCAGTGTTTTCTGGAAATTGCCGCTTTTACTGCATTTTTTTCTGGAATTACTCTTCATTTCTGGAATCACCCTTCATATCCGGAATTGCTGAACAGAGGGTGGGTGGGGCATGTAGGGTCACAACCCCCCAGATTTCTGCCCAGAGACACCCGACTCATCCCCAGGGTGCGGGGCAGAGGTGATGTGTGGCCAGGGCACACAGGGTCACGCCGCCCCGAGATTTCTGCCTGGGGACACCTGACTCCTCCCCAGGGCACAGGGCAGAGGCTGGGGACTGGCTGCGGTTGAGACTTGCTGCTAATTTCTTCCCTCCTCATGCAAGTCTGGGTTCAGCAAAACCACTGTGCAGCTTCCCCTGGGCAGGTAGGGGAACCCTGCCCAGGGGAACCTTGAAAGGGGGACGCCAGGCTCCCACATCATGCTGCAGAGCAGACGGCGCTCGCAGCTGCTCTCGGCTGCATCCACAGCCCCTCTCCCCTGCTCATCTCCCCTGCGCACAGCGGGTTCATGTCCCATCTCCCCAGCACACAGCCGGGTCTAGGCTCTCAATGCCTAGTGTCTGGGCCCTACCTCCCCCACACGGCTGGCTCCTGTCCCCTCCCCCCAATGCACTTTCAGGCTGTAAAGGATTATATATTGCTCATGTTTGTCAATTACTCTGTTTTCATTGCCAGCAAACACTGGCCCTAGTTCTGACTGTTATCTGTATATCTGAGCAAGCCCTTGACAGCATGAATACTCCACAGACTATGATGCTGAGATGGGCCAGATGATACCGGGCAGGGCTGAGGGATGGGTTTCCTGTGCAATCTGGTGTCACTAAGGGATAATGAATGCCAGATCTCCAGGCTGGTTATGCAGATCTCCAGCTTTTGAAGCTTTGCCCCACGCAGAAAGGGCCAGTGACTGATTTCACCTCTTTCAGGAGACTGAAGACAGACTTTTTGGGGAGAAACAGTTGAGTTTGAATTGACTTAGAGGGGTCTTTTGGGGCTACAAACTGACATGACCTGTAATCTAAAAGAGGGAAGGTTTTAAGGAAGGTTTTAATACACTTTGGAACTGATCATGGATTCCCAAGCGGACTGATGAGGGGACGATGGTAAATACGCATTTAGATGCCTTTCTTGTTTTGTATCTTTTCCCCATAAGGCCCATGGACACTGTCATGGATCCATAGGATCTGTGCAATGCCTTGTCTTTTAACCCGCCCTTGGGAGGTGCCCCTTGAGTGCACTAGACCCCCAAGGGGTCTCGCTCTTCCACAAGGATAGGCCTGAGACCGAGTCTCTGGCTTCAACACCTCAGACTGAGCCACTGGCTTCAACACTCCTATTTCAACCTGTGAGCAATGCCAGCAGGTCCAGCTGAGCGACACTCCTGTCCAGAGACTGTTCCTCATTCCATGCACCTCAGCAAGTTTGCGCTGTGACACTGGGCAGACTGTTAAACCACAGCAGGGTTTATTAGCCAACCGACACACAGCATTGGAAAGTCCTTAGATTAGCACAGAGAAGCAAAGACGACAATAGAGTCCATACTGGCCAATGCCCTTGAGCCATGCTGCTGTAGAAAACATTTTGTTTTCCTTTCACTGGGCCTGTCCATTTGTCTTCGGTCCGGTAGAGCTCCCTGCGCCTGTGAGCCCAGTAGGGGCCGAGGGGACGGGAATCCTTACCCAGCGAGGTCACGTTCTCATAGTTCTCCTGCATGACGTCTCTGTAGAGGGCTCTCTGAGCGGGGTCCAGCAGAGCCCCCTCTTCCCTGGTGAAATACACAGCCACCTCCTCGAAGGTCACCGGCCCCTGAAAGAGCAAGAGTCCAACACTCAGTACCTGCTGCCCCACTCACAGCCCCACCGTTCCTGGGGGAGAGGAGCCCATCAAAGGGAAGCTCTGGGTGGCTCACAGTCAGGAGTCCCATCCCCAGCCCACTCAGAGCATCCAGAGAACACCAGGGGGAGGGGACGAAGAGAGAGCCCCTTGTCTCTCCCAGCAGATCCATCACACTCCTACTCGTGTGAGACTGATACGGGAGATGGAGGCCCGAGCAGAGTGCAGGGAGAGCTCGCTGGGAGAAAGCCCAACACTGTTCTCATTGTGAGGAGCTGGACAGGGCCAGCCTTGGTGGTGGGCAGACTAGGTGACGGTCCAGGGGGTGACTCTAGCAGGGGTGTCCTGTCTCTCCTCTCCCCACTGCTCTGCAGTGAGTATAGAGGAAGAATAATCATGTATTTGGTATCTAAGTAAATAGGATTGAAACACAAGGCCTGTAGGCTGAGACCTGCAAGAGTTTAGCTATTTGAGGCCTTGGAGCAAAGAAAAGCTGACATAAGTAAATGACTGAGGAATAACCCGATGCCCTAAGATTATGGGGAAAGAGGAATCAAGTGGTAACAGTGTGAAAAATTAGCCAGAAGATTAATTTTAAATTAAAAAATTCTGTAAAGGAACCTCTGTTTCCAAATGTGCGTCAATGTTAATGAGAGATGATCAGAACCACATTATAAAAAAGGGGGTGCCCAGAGTGGGAAAATTGAGCTCCCTATGGAATACTCCAGCAGGAATCATCCCTCTATTGATGATCAATCCGTGAGAGACTCATCAGACCCTACCACTATTTTTAAGGATGGGAGTAGAACTAGATTTGTAACTTTTGCATAGGTCTTTACAGAATTTCTATATGCTTGGGGATTCATAACTTTAATTGCAACTTTAATAAAACTTGTCAAACAGACTAGACCTTGTACGTGTGAATGTCTGTGTGGTCACTGCCCTTGGTCTGTGTGTGTTCCTGGACTATACATGTGAAGCGAGTAGCCGAGGTGACTTTCACTCTGTTAAGTTTGGAACTGTAGCCAGCAGAGGCGGACCCAGGGCGGTGTAATACCACATTACAACAGGCACTTTAAATAAAAGGCTGCACAGTACACCACATACCAGGCCACCCTTACCTCTGCGCTGCTGCTGGTGGTGGCTTTGCCTTCAGAGCTGGGCACTTGGTCAGCAGCCACTGCTATCAGGCCGCCCTGCCAGGGCTTAATCTGTGCTGGAGCTGAGCTCCGGCCGCTCTTTCAATACAAAGTAAGCACCGGAGGGAGGCATCGGGGCCTGGAGGGGATGGTGGGGAGCTCATGAGGGCCAGGGGTGATGGTGGGGGGGGCACCAAAATACAAGTTTGCCCACGGTGCCATATTTCTCCAAGGCCAGCCCTGGAGCTGGATACGGCGGGATGGGGCATATCCCCTACGGCAGGAGTCCCTGGACCTCTGGGGAGCTGTAAGCAGGTTTCAGGGGGTCCTCCAAGCAGGGCCAGTGTTAGACTCGCTTGGGCCTGAGGCAGAAAGATGAAACCTCCCTGCATGGGGCTGAAGGCTGGGTCCTGAGCCCTGCCCCCAGGGGCTGAAGCCAAACTATGAGCAATTAGCTTTGCGGGGGGGCCTGTCACATGGGGCCCCAGGCACTTGCCCTGGTTACCAGCCCCTAATGCCAGCCCTGGCTTTTATATGCAGAGAAACATGCCGATGCAGGGCCGTGGGGGGTTTATAGCGTGTTGAGGGGGCTCAGACAGAAAAAGCTTAAGAACCCTCCTTAAGCCTCATTGGTGGGTGCCCCCCTAGATCTAGATCTCAGAGCAGCCGCTGGTTACTCAGGTCAGGCTCCAGCACTGGGATCTGCTCCATTTTCCCAGCCCCACCTAGGTGGGTTGTTTCCTGTTCCACAAATTAGGGCATTTCCACCTTCCAACCTCAGGGGTCCGTTGCTAGAATCTGGGCCACTTATTAAACATCTCCCAGCAGGTTTGCCCCACCCAGGCCTCCTCCCAGTCTCCATCCTGTGAATTTCCTGTCCCGCCCCAACTAGGGTGACCAGATGTCCCGATTTTATAGGGACAGTCCTGATTTTGGGGTCTTTTTCTTAGATAGGCTCCTATTACCCCCCACCCCCGTCCCAATTTTTCACATTTGTTGTCTGGTCACCCTAGTGTGCGTGTGTGTGTGCACTATTTGCATCCTTGTGCCACTTCCCTCTCAAATTTTTCACACTTGCTGTCTGGTCATCCTAGCTCCAACCTCCAAACCAGACAGTGCAAACGTTCCCATCTCCGGTGTATTTGCTGTCCCTCTTCCTGCCGCAGGAACCCACCAGCAACCCCCCGATAATCCCTACCTGAACTGGCTCCTCTGCAGCCATGTCTCTACCCTGTCCCATGGGAGGACGGGATGAACTGGAGCAAAACACGGACATTATTCTGCAGCCTGGCAGGGTGAGAAGGGCAGTTGTGGAGGTTTCAGAACAGGCTTTAATTCATTTCACAGCACGATTGCCCCAGGCTTTTCCCCTGCAGACAGACACCCTAGAGTCTGCCATGCTGAGAAAATGCTCGATCTCTTTATTCCAGTGGAGACCTGGCCACTCCTGCCAGGCTAAACCCACAGAGACATTTTTAACCTCTTTTCTCCCTCCCCCCATTCTGTAACAAAGCATCTGAACACAATGCTAGAAAAAAGCAGAGCCAAAGTATTTACTGTGGGGGATTCCCTTGGACACTGACCCCACGGCAGCCACACCCCAGTAGGAGGGATATGGAGTCAGGAACTGGGTTTTCCTCTGTTTGATCCTCATCTTTTCCACAGGAAAATGATTTTACCCAGGGTGCAGTAATACATCTGTCTGGGCAGATTAGAGATCTGGAAATCTCTCTCAAAACTCTTCTCTCCCATGGCTCCTTTCAGTCTCTCTTTCTCCTTTTCCGTCCCCTCTCCCTGCCCGTCTGGTAGGAAAGTCCCATTCCTGGGTTGTTTGCTTCCCCATGGCTGGATTTGCTCCTGCAATTGCTAATGGTGTTAGGTAAAAAGCAAGTCCCTACTCACCTCTCCAGCACCCGAGTTCGTGCGGAGTTGGTATGGGGCTCACAATCTGTCAGAGACCAGACACCAATTCGTTGATCAACGGGCTCACACTATCCTTAGCTCAAAAAGCTTCAGAGTAAGTGTGGCAAGTTTATTAGGGGTGAGCATCAATATTTATACACAGAAGTAAACAAAGTGATTAACAGATCATAATGGTCATGCATAATCAATCAAGATTCTACAGGATAAAACAGGCTAAAATGTAAATTCTAAAAGACAAAGGGGAGATGGCTACTTAAGGGGAGGGGGGGTTGTCATGAGTAGTTCGCAGGTCAGAGCTTTGATTAAAAGTTCAGACAGAGACATCAAGTCTGGGTTAAGTTTAAGCTCATCAAAAGTTCAGACTCAACAATGGGACGAGAAATGAGGGGGGAGGGTCTGTTTGTGTAGAGTCATTTTAAGGCCAGACCCCAGCATTTTCCCCTCATTTCTCCCAGTTACCTGGAATCTCTGGCTCAGAATTTAGTATTAACGGGGCTCAGGGCTGCCCTAGGGGGCTGGTGCCAGCTGGAGAAAGTCATCACGTGGGTTGGGCAGAGAAGAAGGTTTAATGAAGGTCACTTCCCAGCACAGACCCCGCTGGGGGAGCAGCAGCTGCTAAGCCTGGTCTCCCAGATCACAATGGAGGCTGCAGCGTCTGACCCAGGAAGCTGAACCCCAATATCCTGAGGAGAGAGGGACAGGGCGTTGGAGCAGCCTTCCCCCCTTGAGCTCTCTGGGGGGGGGGGGCAGCTAATGAGAGCCCCTCCTCACAGGGAGAATTGCTAATCTCATTTGCCCCACTGTCCACCTGGAGTCACTCCTCGTCTGTCCAGGCAGTGACTCTGGATTAACAGTGTTGTCCGTGACACCAGGTTTCAGGAAGAACGAGTCCAGAGCGCTGTGGGAGAGACCGTTGTGGGGCAGCGCGAACCCCCTTCCCCCCTCCCGCACCCCCAGATCTAGGACAAGGACTCGGGGGATGAATTGTCCCAATGGAACCGGACGTTTCTGCAGTTTTCCAGAGGGGAGAAAAGCAGAATCGGTGATGTCACATTCCCAGCCCCCAGCCAGGGGCCCCCGACCCCCCTCAGAGCCCATACCCACAGGCAGGGGCCCCAGACCCCCCCAGAGCCCAGACCCCGAGCCAGGGGCCCCAGACCCCCCACAGAGCCCAGACCCCCAGCCAGGGGCCCCAGACCCCCCCAGAGCCCAGCCCCTAGCCAGGGGCCCCAGACCCCCCCTCCACAGCCCAGACCCCCAGCCAGGGGCCCCAGACCCCCAGCCAGGGCCCCCAGCCAGGGGCCCCAGACCCCCCCCCAGAGCCCAGACAGGACCCCAGATACCCCCTGAGCCCAGACCCCCAGCCAGGGGCCCCAGACCCCCAGCCAGGGGCTCCAGACCGCCCCAGAGCCCAGCCCCCAGCCAGGGGCCCCAGACCCCCCCAGAGCCCAGCCAGGGGCCCCAGACCCCCCCAGAGCCCAGCCAGGGGCCCCAGACCCCCCCCAAGAGCCCAGACCCCCAGCCAGGGGCCCCAGACCACCCCAGAGCCCAGCCCCCAGCCAGGGGCCCCAGACCCCCAGCCAGGGGCTCCAGTCCCCCTCCAGAGCCCGTCCCCCAGCCAGGGGCCCCAGACCCCCCAAGAGCCCAGACCCCCAGCCAGGGGCCCCAGACCCCCCCCAGAGCCCAGACCCCCACCCAGAGCCCAGACCCCCCGCAAGGGGCGCCAGACCCCCCCCAGAGCCCAGACCCCCAGCCAGGGGCCCCAGACCTCCCCAGAGCCCAGACCCCCAGCCAGGGGCCCCAGCCCCCCCCATAGCCCAGCCCCCAGCCAGGGACCCCAGACCCCCCCCAGAGCCCAGACAGGGCCCCAGACCTCCCCTGAGCCCAGACCCCCAGCCAGGGGCCCCAAACCCCCCCAGAGCCCAGACCCCCACCCAGAGCCCAGCCAGGGGCCCCAGAGCTCCACCTCCTGGGGAGGAAGGGGCGGGGGGACCCCAGGGCCGGGGGCAGCGGTAAATCCGAGGGGGTCTCAGCCCCCCCCCCTCGGGGGTCACCGGCTCTTCTCCCCCCGCCCCGATCTGCGCATGCCCAGAGCCGCGAGACACAAAACTCTTCAACGGCATGTTCGTAACGTCACTTCCGCTCCAGGAGAGCCAGGAACTACATCTCCCAGCCTGCCCCGGGATCCGCTTCCGCCCTCTTCAGCGCATCTCAGGTAGCGTGTTAACAGCTGTTACTGCGCATGCTCAGTGCTGGTGCCAGGGAGCCCGGAGAACAAAGCCCACAGCCCGGGGGCTCTGGCTCCATTGTGAGCGGGGGGCGGGGCTCTGGCACTGCTCGGGGGCGGGGCAGCTCCTGGGGGCGGGGCTCTGGCACTGCTCGGGGGCGGGGCAGCTCCTGGGGGCGGGGCTCTGGCACAGCCCGGGGGCGGGTCAGCTCCTGGGGGCGGGGCTCTGGCTCCTTTGGGAGGCGGGGTCGGGGCAGCTCCTGGGGGCGGGGCTCTGGCTCCTTTGGGAGGCGGGGGCGGGGCAGCTCCTGGGGGCGGGGCTCTGGCTCCTTTGGGAGGCGGGGCGGGGCAGCTCCTGGGGGCGGGGCTCTGGCTCCTTTGGGAGGCGGGGGCGGGGCAGCTCCTGGGGGCGGGGCTCTGGCACAGCCTGGGGGCGGGGCAGCTCCTGGGGGCGGGGCTCTGGCACTGCCCGGTGGCGGGGCAGCTCCTGGGGGCGGGGCTCTGGCTCCATTGGGAGCCGGGGGCGGGGCTCTGGCACTGCTCGGGGGCGGGGCAGCTCCTGGGGGCGGGGCTCTGGCACTGCTCGGGGGCGGGGCAGCTCCTGGGGGCGGGGCTCTGGCACAGCCCGGGGGCGGGTCAGCTCCTGGGGGCGGGGCTCTGGCTCCTTTGGGAGGCGGGGTCGGGGCAGCTCCTGGGGGCGGGGCTCTGGCTCCTTTGGGAGGCGGGGGCGGGGCAGCTCCTGGGGGCGGGGCTCTGGCTCCTTTGGGAGGCGGGGGCGGGGCAGCTCCTGGGGGCGGGGCTCTGGCACAGCCTGGGGGCGGGGCAGCTCCTGGGGGCGGGGCTCTGGCACTGCCCGGTGGCGGGGCAGCTCCTGGGGGCGGGGCTCTGGCTCCATTGGGAGCCGGGGGCGGGGCTCTGGCACTGCTCGGGGGCGGGGCAGCTCCTGGGGGCGGGGCTCTGGCACAGCCCGGGGGCGGGTCAGCTCCTGGGGGCGGGGCTCTGGCTCCTTTGGGAGGCGGGGTCGGGGCAGCTCCTGGGGGCGGGGCTCTGGCTCCTTTGGGAGGCGGGGGCGGGGCAGCTCCTGGGGGCGGGGCTCTGGCTCCTTTGGGAGGCGGGGGCGGGGCAGCTCCTGGGGGCGGGGCTCTGGCACAGCCTGGGGGCGGGGCAGCGCCTGGGGGCGGGGCTCTGGCACAGCGCGGGGGCGGGGCAGCGCCTGGGGGCGGGGCTCTGGCTCCATTGTGAGCGGCGGGCTGGGCAGCGCCTGGGGGCGGGGCTCTGGCTCCATTGGGAGCCGGGGGCGGGGCTCTGGCACTGCTCGGGGGCGGGGCAGCTCCTGGGGGCGGGGTTCTGTCACAGCCCGGGGGCGGGCAGCTCCTGGGGGGGGGGCTCTGGCATTGCCCGGGGGCGGGGCAGCTCCTGGGGGCGGGGCTCTGCACAGTCTGTGTGTGTCAGTGTGTGTGTGTCCGTGTGTGTGTGTGTGTGTTACTGTGTGTGTGTGTCTGTGTCTGTGTGTGTGTGTGTCTGACTGTGTGTGTGTGTCTGTGTGTGTGTGTGTGTGTTACTGTGTGTGTGTCAGTGTGTGTGTGTGAGACGGTGTGTGTGTCATTGTGTATCTGTCAGTGTGTGTGTGTTACTGTGTCTGTGTGAGTCGCTGTGTGTGTGTGTGTGTCCATGTGTGTGAGTCGGTGTGTGTGTGTCATTGTGTATCTGTCAGTGTGTGTGTCATTGTGTGTGTGTGTCAGTGTCTGTGTGTGTGTTGCTATTTGCACCCTTGTGCCACGTCCCTCTCACACACTGATCACAATTCTCTCTCCGCTTCTTCCCCTTTGCTCTCCCCTCACCACATGTGGCTACAAAAATCCCACAATGACGGACTCTCCCGTCTCTTCTTTTGCCCCATTTCCTCCATCAGTCTCCAACGGCCATTTAAATTCTCCCCAGATTTGGGATGTTTCCCCCCCCCCAGTTTATCTGCAGCCCTTTATCCTCGTTCGGGTGGGAAATTACTGCCCCGAGTCACTCCCCAAAGGGGGTCGGGGGTAGTGGGGGCTGTTTGGGGAGCCCCGAGACGTGGCTGCCTCAGGGGTGGCGATGGGGCGGCTGTTCTCTGCCAGCAACAGGGCTTTGCCGGGGCCCAGGAGGGAACAGGAGGAGCCGGTGTCCCCTAGGGAGCCTGCCCAGCCCCTTTGCTTCTGCTCCTTTCTAGCGTTTCCTTCAGAGACTTTATTACTGGGGAGGCTGGAAAATGTCTCTGGGCTGAGCCCCGGCAGGAGGGGCCAGGTCCCCACTGCAGTAAAGAGACGAAGTGTTTCCCCAGCATGGCAGAATGTCGGGTGTGTGTCTGCAGGGAAAGGGCCTGGGGGGATCGTGACGTGAAATTAACTAAACCCTGTTCTGCAACCTCCACAACTTTCTCCTCCCCCGCCCCCAACGAACAAGCGACAGTGACACCGGGTGGCCACGTGGGGTAATGCACACAGCCCCTAGTTCTTATAGTATGGGAACAAGTAAATAACTTTTCCTTATTTACTTCCTCCACACCACTCATAATTTTATATACCTCTATCATACCCCCCTTAGTCTCCTCTTTTCCAAGCTAAAAAGTCCTAGCCTCTTTAATCTCTCCTCATATGGGACCCGTTCCAGACCCCTAATCATTTTAGTTGCCCTTCTCTGAACCTTTTCTAATGCCAGTATATCCTTTTTGAGATGAGACCACAATTGTACACAGTATTCAAGATGTGGGCGCACTATGGATTTGTATAGGGGCAGTAAGATATTCTCCATCTTATTCTCTATCCCATTTTAATGATTCCTAACATCCCGTTTGCTTTTTTGACTGCCGCTGCACACTGTATGGACATCTTTAGAGAACTATCCACGATGACTCCAAGATCTTTTTCCTGATTAGTTGTAGCTAAATTAGCCCCCATCATATTGTATGTATAGTTGGGGTTATTTTTTTCCAATGTGCATTACTTTACATTTATCCACATTAAATGTCATTTGCCTTTTTATTGCCCAATCATTTAGTTTTGTGAGATATTTTTGTAGTTCTTCACAGTCTGCTTTGGTCTTAACTATCTTGAGCAGCTTAGTATCATCTGCAAACATTGCCACCTCATTGTTTACCCCTTCTTCCAAATCATTTATGAATAAGTTGAATAGGATTGGTCCTAGGACTGACCCTTGGGGAACACCAGTAGTTACCCCTCTCCATTGTGAAAATTTACTATTTATTCCTACCCTTTGGTCTCTCATTGTACCAAGAGGGGAGATGGTTGCTTCTAAAGGACAGAGAAGATTAAAATCATCCAATGAGGATGGGATTCGAACCCATGCATGCAAAGCACAATGGATTAGCAGTCCATCACCTTAACCACTCGGCCACCTCATCTGAGCTGTCAAAAAAGGGACAGGAGGAGAAATCTAAGAGCAGCGGAGATAGGGACACTCAGGAGTTTTTAAATACTAAGTGTAAGCAGGGTCTGGATGAGCTCCCCCCTCACATCGAGTGATGAGCTGGGGAAAGACTTCAGGACCAGACCGTGTTTGCACAGACGCCCCTACTCGGCCTGGGAATGCAGCATGATGGGGCCGCTTCGCCAAAGGAACCAGTTCTGGCTGGTGTTGGGTTACAAATCACTGTAGCATTGAGTGGAATGAAATGTTATTCTCCTTCCTGTCCGAGTGAAGGGCGGCAGAACATACCGAGTCCGTCCTGACGGAGGGGCGAGGTGGGTGAGAAATACCTTTTATTGGACTGCATAGAAGTGATTGAGGACGTCACCCTAATCCAGTGGTCCCCAAACGTTTCACACTGTGCCCTCTTATCCGTGTCTGCAGCCCTTCAGAAGCTGCGATTGAGAACCGGGGCTGGGAGCAGGGCCATGGCTTCCTAGGGAGAGGGGAGCGGACAGGGGTAAGGGGAACGAGGCTGGGCCAGGAGCCAGGGGCCCAGGCTGAGGGTAGGGTTGGGGAAGAGCTGGGGCAGACGAGGGCTGAGTGCGGCTCCCTCCGTGCCCTCAATGTGGGATCATAACCCCGACATGGGGGCCAATGCTAGGAGGAAGGGTCCTGCCATCTAGAACCTGAGGGCATGGGGCCACCGCCAGAGCACGTGTCCGACCGGTGGCATCCCTGCACCACAGCCAGGGCCTGGGACATGTGAGGGGGAGACTGTGAACGTCCCGTCTGTCCCAGAGACACTGTTTGCGATATCCCTGAGCCACAGAACGAGGTGACGTGTTTCCCTTGAACCGTTCCCATTTTCCTTATGGTTTAAATCGATTGCTCTTTAATCCATTGGATTTGCTTGAAGCACATGCAACGAACAGTGGGTCAGGGAAGCATCCAGAGCAGAGAGACAACCCCAGAGTGGCGACCCCCCAGCCCCTATTCTAAGTGACCACAACAAGACTGGGGGTCGAGCCCCCCAGGGGTCCTGGGCCCAGCCTTGTCGGGGTCACGAGGACTCTGCCACACAGGAGAGTAGACAGAGAGTCCTCGAGGTCAGGCTGCCTCTGGGTGAGGGAGTGGGAGTGAGGACTCAGGGCCTTTCTCTAGCCCATTCCACCGGGGTCGTGGATAAGCCAGGAAAGTTTGCTACACTAGCAGGACCAGAACCCCCTTTACACTGGCACTCTGTCCTCATCGCTTCTCTCCCTCTCTCCCCTCGGGTCTCTCAGCACCTGGCCCCCCAGCGCTTCCTGCCAGCCCCAGACTGCGCTGTCTGGGCCTTCTCCTGTGGGTGTGAGCCTCTCTCCTGACTCCTAAGGACTCAGCAGGAGCAAGGGGCCTGTCCAGGAAATGGCCAGGGCGTCTGGGAACCCGGGGGTGCTCTGGACACCACCAGGGATCATTTGGCTCCCGGCACACAAGGCAACTTAAAAAGCTGAGAGCCCAGACATGGGTCTTGAACCCCCGACTAAGAACTTGACGCTCTACTGACTGAACTAGTCTAGTTCAGCGAGTGTAGTTACCTGCTGTAACAAGAGCAGGCAGGTAAAACAGAGGCAAAAAAAGTCCCAGGAGCCCTTCCTCTTTTTCTCCATGGCCACAGCCCATCAGCAGGATTCCTCCTCCTCCTCCCTCCTGTGCCCCAGTGCCACTAAATCTCCGCAGCTAGACAGCCAGTCCAGCCTCTGCCCCCCAATCCCCCATGCTTAAGCCTCCCGACCAAATCCTGCCCCTGGCTCCATAGAACTAAGTCTCACATCTCGCTGGGAACTCGACTCCTTGTGCCCAGAGTGTCTCTGCCCCCTCCGTAGATGACCCGACAAACACAGTGTCCATCTTTCCTAAAGAAGTGCTTGGAGGGACTTTTCCCATGTGGCCGTGTGGCCTAATGGATCAGGTGTCTGACTTCGAATCAGAAGATTGAGGGTTCAAGTCCCTTCACGATTGTACTTTCTGCTTTGTCCTGAATGTCTGGCTTTTTTCAGGGCTGGAGACTCTTCTTGGCCGCTGTGGCTTCAGCTACAGCCCCAGGAAGGAGGTTGTCGGGGTTCCCTCCAAACCATGGGGTATAGTCATGGGCACCTGCATGAAAGACCCCCGAAGCTTATTTTTACCAGCTTAGGATAAAAACTTCCCCAAGGCACAAATCCCTTTTGTCCTTGAACGGTACGCTGCCACCACCAAGTGATTTAAACAAACATTCAGGGAGGCTGTAACAAAGTGGGACTGTTCCTAATGTTTCCTCTGAATACTGTGTGGGTGCCTCAGTTTCCCCTCTGCATTTCTTAAGTCTCTAGGTGGTGGGATAAGGGGTGTGATTGTTGCAAAGACCTAGAGGGCCAGTGTGATGACACAGCATGGCCGACACCCTTTCTCCTGGCAACTGCTGGCCTGGGCCCATTCTCTGCAAAGGTGCTGAAGGGGTTGGGGAACAAAGGGATCAGTGATCTCCTGGCCCGGGAAGGAGACAAAGGCAGAGGAGGGGCTGGAGAGTTTGGAGCTGGCTGGGCACATGGAGAGAGGTCCAGATGGACCTCTGGCCTCCCCACCCCCCAAGATGGACCTGACTGAGGGGTCCTGTTCTCTGTACCTAGAAGCTCTGGTTTAGACCCTGTTCCTGTTGTGTAATAAACCTTCTGTTTCACTGGCTGGCTGAGAGTCACGTCTGACTGTGGAGTTGGGGGGCAGGGCCCTCTGGCTTCCCCACGAGCCCCGCTGGGTGAAGAAGGGGATGCTGAATGCTCCAGGGTCAGACCCAGATAGGTGGAAGCTTGGGAAGCTTCTTGCCCTGGAGACAGTCGGCTCAGCGAGGAGGCTCCTCCAGAGTCCTGACTGGCTTCATAGGGAGCAGTTCCAGAGCATCGCCCGACAGGGGCATCGATAGAGCAGTGACTGGGGAGCTCAGGGCTGGGACAGCAGGGGCTGCGGGTCGGGAGTGAGGGGCACCGGCAGAGCAGTGACTGGGGAGCTCAGGGCTGGGATAGAAGGGGCTGCGGGTCAGGAGTGAGGGGCACCGGCAGATGTTATACAGAGAAAACTACACAGGATTGTTTTAGGGGACAAAACATGTTTAATAATTTGATCTAGAACCACTAGCTAATCTCTCTCTCTCTCTCTCCTGGGTTCTACTCCTGGCTGTGGGAGGAAAGGGGGGTCTGGTGGATTAGAGCCGGGGGGCGAGGAGTCAAAGAGGAAACATCTCCTTTGTCAGCTTCAATGCACATTGCCCAAGAACCTGGCTTCTCGTGTCTTAGGTTCTGCCGCCATCGTGTGGCCCTTTCATTTCACTTCTTGTTGTTAGCAGGTTTGGGCACCTCGCCCAGAACCGTTATTTCCTGGGGAGAGACGGGGCAGTAGAAGCTGCATTGATTTAATGCTCCGAAAAACAGCTACGGATTAAACTATTCCCCAGACAGCTCAGTCCCAGCCGCCCTCCCTCGCTGCTGCCCGTGACGCTCGGTTCTGCCCCACAGCCCCAAGAACTGCTGGGCGCAAGTCCTGGCCCCGACGTGCAGTGAATGTGGGGGTGACTCTGCCTGCCCAGACTGGTCAGTAGAAAGATTCAGACCCACACTCTGTCTGGGGGAGGAGATACACACGTGTTGTGGGATTGGTTTTCTCCTTTTAAATGTCCTGGATCATTTCCATGGCAAAACTATTTGTACGAGCCCATGAAAAAAAGAAGAACCCATGAAAATACCCCTGGGGGAGAGGGGGTGTCTGAGAGCCGGGGGAGAGATGGAGATTTTCATGAAATGGGGACAGGCCAAAGCAGGGCCTTTAGCTGGAGCAAAGGGGGAGGTTTTTTGTGCGGTTTCATGTTAACCAGCCTCACATCCTGTATCCCTACTGCCCCACCCTGCCCCCAACATGTGCCCTAGACCCTCCCCACTGGCAAAGCCCCCTGGGACTCCTGAGACAGCCCCACTGGCCTGGCCTCCTCCCCACTGCAAAACCTGCAGGCCTGTGCGTGGTGAGAGCTCCTGTCCTGGCCTGAGGCAGCAGCGCGTCCTCGTCCCCTTTTCCCACCCACGCCGGCAGGCGTCTGCTGTGGGAGAACACGCGGGAGGCTCTCGGGATGCTCGGCATCTCCGTGGGGCTGTCGGGGGAAAGAGCCGAGGTTCCTGACTCCACCTGCCATTGACTCGCGTGGCTCTGCGCGCCGTCAGCCGGGGCGGGCCAGGCTGCGGACGTGACTCGGGCGTGGGCAGCATGGCCGCACTTCCCTGAGGAGGCATGAGGCAGCCAAGAGCTTTGTGCAGCTGTAACGATGCTGCCTTTGTTGGGACACTTCTGAGAGTATCAGTTCAGGACAAATTGCTTAGAGCCGGGCAGCTGAAGCGGGGAGCAAAGCTGCTGCCTTTCCCCATGGCTGGACTCAGGCCCTTAGCGTGGGATATTCCTGCCCTGCCAGCGACCCCAGGAAAGCTCACTGAGCCGCTGCCTGGCCTCAGGGACAGTCTCAGCCGGCAGGGCCTCAGGGGGCAATGAAGCAGCTGGGTCAGGCTGGGAACCCTCATTCCCAGAGAAGTGCCCTGGCTCCCTGCTCAGCAGCTGAGAAGTCAATTCCCCCCATCCCCGATGAACCAGCCTGGAGCTCAGTGCAGCGCTGGGGGTTTCTCCCTTCGCTCCCGCTGGGGAGTGCAGGGATCCCAGGGGCGTTTCCAGGAGACAACAGAAAGCTCAAGTTCAGATTACATCTTTATTTACAATTTTGTATAATGTGATTTAATCCTTCAATCCTAGTGTCACCATCGGTAACGTGACTTGTTCAGCCTGGGAGTTTACCAAGGGTAAAACTAACCATCTCTTCAAACACAAAAGCGTGGAGATAAATCCCCTCTCAGAGTCACTGTGGGGTAATCAATAGCAGACAGGGGGCCAAATAGCTTTCGAATGGGCCCCAAAATCTTTGTATTTACTTATTATCATGATTGTTACTTTTTAGTATTATTTTCTCTGGAGTCTGGATCTTGACTAGATCTTGACCAACAATTCTGGACCTTGACACAAAACAATGGCTCCCCTAAGAATGGGGTTGTGTGACCTTCCTTATGTCCTGGCGCCATCTTGTGGCCATTTCCTTTCCCTTCGTTCGGTGAAAAGCTTTGGGATTTTGTGTACAAACTTTATTTCCTCGGGAGAGACCCAGGAGCGGGGGCTGCCTGCGTCTACCCAGCACCCACTAGCTTAGAAGGTGATCGACAAACACCCTTAAGACGAGGCAGCTGTCAAAAAAATCATCTCCCGTCTTCCCTTGAGTGACAGCCTGAATCGTTCCTTGTCCGGGCAGAGCCCAAAGATTGGAACCAGCAGAAACAACCGTTCTCTGTGTAGCAGGAACCAACCCAAAATGCACTTGAAAAGGCGCTGTCTCCTTCCTTCTGGGGCACTTAGGAGAAGTATTGTCATCAGGTGCATTGGTGGTGTAGTGGTGAGCAGAGCCGCCCTCGAGCAGTTGACCTGGGTTCGATTCCCAGCCAATGCAGGGGTGTGAGGTTTTCCTGGCTGGGAATTGGTTTAATTTCAGGGATGTTGTATCAGTTTATCAATGGAATGAGAGAATTAATGTCCCAACTCCCAGCAGGTCACTACACAGCCCGTGGAGGAAGAAAGGGGCGGGGCTATCCAGGGAGCTGTTGGAGTCACCCTTGTACGGTGACTCCTCCCTTAACGTTGTGTTTCTGTTCCTGAAAATTGCGACTTTAAGTGAAACGATCTCAAGCGAATCCAATTTCCCCATAAGATGGCGGCGGGGAGTGGGGGGCGATTTCCAGGGAAATGTTTTTTTGCCAAGCAGGACAGTACGAGAGTGGGGAGGTTCCCCTGCCTCACCTCACACAGGCCCAGCCCCCTGGTGCTGCACACAATGGGGCGGGCAAGGAGGCTGAATAGAATGAGAGAATTAATGACCCAAATCCCAGCAGGTCACTAAACACCCAGTGGAGGAAGAAAGGGGCAGGGCTATCCAGTGAGCTGTTGGAGTCACCCTTGTATTACAATGTTTGGCTTATTTTTTTTTAATTTTTCCTTTACTTCCCTCTCCCTGTTAGACTCGGAGCTTTTAAGGTCACACGGGACCAGTGTGATCATCTGGTCCGACCTCCTGCACCATGCAGGCCAAAAGATCCCACCCACCCCTGTGATAGATCCCTAATCTCTGCTTGAGTTACTGACGGCCTCAAATCATGGGTTAAAGATGTCAAGTTACAGAGAATCCACCATTTACACCAGTTTAAACCTGCAAGTGGCCCATGCCCCATGCTGCACAGAAAGGTGAAAACACCTCAGGGTCTCTGCCAATCTAACCTTGGGGGAAACTCCTTCCCAACCCCAAATGTGGTGACCAGTTAGACCCTGAGCATGCGGACAAGAGGCACCGGGCAGAGACCAGGGAAATAATTCTCTGCAGTAACTCGGAGCCCTCCCCACCTATTGTCCCATGTCCAGCCCCTGGAGATATTTGCTGCTGGCAATCCCAGATCGGCCACACGCCATTGTAGGCTGTCCCATCACCCCATCCCCATCCAGAAACGTATCAAGGTCAGCAGTAGCGTAGCCAGAGGGGAGCGGGGGGTAGCAGTCGCTCCCCCACTGAGCAGAAGCGGCGCCTTTTTTTGGCTCCCGGCGCCTTTTTTTGGCTCCCGGCGCCTTTTGCTCCGGCGCTACTGTGAGAGCGGAGCTAAAAAAAGTCCCCGCCTGCCGGTGCCCCAGCTGCTCGGCGGCACTTCGGTGGCGGGTCCTTCACTCGCTTCGGGTCTTCGGTGGCAGCCCGGTTCCTAGGCGGAGGCACACAAGTGGCTCCACGCAGCTCTCGCCCACAGGCAAACCCACCCCAGCTCCCATTGGCTGGGAACTGGCCAATGGGAGTGCGGAGCCGGCGCTTGTGGTGGGGGCAAGGTTAAGCATGGAATAAAAAGCTGAGTTCACTCCAGGGTGAGGAAAGAAAGGAGCCACCCACCCCCTGGCAAAGCTCAGTACCCCAGAGAAAACCTGCCCCTGCTATTGCAATCACTGATGTACTGGGGATGACGGGAAAGGGACTGTCTGAATTATCAAGGCAGGAAATGGACAATAATCTACAGCAGCATCATTAACCACAAACACACTCTCATCATGCTCCAGCCAGAAGGGGAATGAGCAGGAATTCTTGCTATTCAGTCATGGACACACTTACACAACCGCACAGCAGTGAGTGTGTTGTGGAAGCTGGTGTGAGCAAACAATGGGAAATGATCACTCAGTGAGAACAGAAGTAGATGTGTCATGAGATCTCTGTGTCAGTCAAGTAGTTGTGGCCGAGTGGTTAAGGCGATGGACTAGAAATTCATTGGAGTTTCCCTGCTCAGGTTCGAACCCTGTCAACTACGGCAGAACTTGTGGTTCTTTAGTTTCAGTACCTGAGCATCCTTGGTGCCAGTGAGAGGCTAGGTGGTCTTCTCTTGTCTCACTCTCAGGCTGTGTCTACACTACAGAGTTATGCTGCTTTAGTTAAAGTGTTATAATTAAACTGCTGTTGCATGTCCACACTATGCTGCTTGTGTCACCAGAGCGCATCCACGCCAGCAGCCCTTGAAACGCCCCAAAGAGCAGTGCACTGTGGGTAGCTATCGCACTGTGCAACTGGCCGCAGGGGGCTTTGGGAGGGGTTTGCAATGGCTCATGGGCCGGTGCAGCATCACATGATGCAGGTTTCTCTGTCCCATTGTTCCATGGGCAGCCTACTAGATTGCCAGCTGCTTCTCCACTGCAGTGTGTGTGGCAGGGCAGAGAGTGCGTGACAGAGTGTGTGTGTGTGTGGCACGGCAGAGAGTGTGTGTCTGTCTGTGTGTGTGTGGAGAGCCAGTCTGTGTGTTGGGGAAGAGAGAGTGTGCTGGCACACTGTGTCTAAGCTCAGACAGCTGCTGGAACCAACCAGTCCTGAATCAGGGGAAGGGGGACACCCCAGTCCTGAGGCAGGGGGAGGGGAACACCCCTGACATCAGCCCTCGCTTCCCTCACTGGTTCAGCTCACCACAGCACAGCAGTGTCTCTCCCTCACACACACACACACACACACGCTGCTGCCTGCCTGGCTCTGTGTCAGGGGCCGGAACAGGGGGGTTACCAGCCGTAAGGACGAACAGTGGAGGGGGGAACAGGACGGAGGCCTGACGAGAAGAGGCATTCTGTGTTTGTGGCCTTGGGGGAAGTGTGGGATGGAGCCTCAGGGAGACGGGGCGGTGTAGGGTTGGGGTCTCAGGGAGAAGGGGAGGCGTGAGTGCAGGTCCTTGGGGGAAAGGGGTGTCATGGGGGCAGCACAGTTCGGACGCCAGTGGCCGCCCCCCCCACTGTAAGGAGCTTCTGCCCCCCAGCTCCGTGGTCGCTGTGCGGGGGAGCAGCATCCCCCGGCAGTGATTTGCTCCTTGCTGCCGGAGCAGAGCAGCAGGCTCAGCCGTCAGAACTTCCCGGAGCGATGAGAGGGGAGGGGCCCAGCCTCTGGAGCAGGATCGCAGGGCAGGGAGTTCCCGGCGGGCATTGTGGGATACTGGCGGAGGCCAGTTTTGGGGATATAATGACCAGCAGTGTCTACACTGACACTTTGTCACTCTCAGTTTGCTGCAAAAAGCTCCAGGCCTCTCGTCGAGGTGGTTTTATTTTGTCGCCAGTAGAGGGCAGTTTTGTCGCCAGACGTGGCATTGCCGTGTGTGCACCAGCCAAAAGCTGGCGACCGAGGGAGCATCGTGTGTTTTCCACACACCTGAGCAATATAATGATGCTGAAATAACTTTGTAGTGCCGACCTGGCCAAGGATTCACACACACACAGCTTGCAAGGAAACCTTCCCCTGCTCCTCTGCTTTGCACAATCCAAACACAAGCAAAGGCCCAGGTGAGGGCTGGCAGGGAGTCAGGTGTGGATAGACACTATGGTTTAGTCACTGGTGGGCACTATGGCTTAGCTCGTTAAAGCACCTGTCTTGTAAACAGGAGATCCTGGGTTCAACTCCCAGTGGTTTCTTTGTGAGAGGCTTTTAGGTCACCTGGTATTGGCTAATGTCAGAAAACAAAACAAAACACAGAGCTAGATGGGCCTTTGGTCTAGCCCAGTGTGGCTGTTTTTATGGTTTAAATTACACTCCCAGGCACTGATAACAGAGTTACTGAAAGTTTGGGTGTTAAGAGCCGACAGGTCCGTGTTCCAGTCCCCTCCCAGACGACCCATCCCTCTGGGACAGGGGCAGGTCTGACTCACCCCAAATGGCTCCTTGTGGCTGCCAGAATCTGTGGGCGGCTCATTTAGTTTACGCCGAGGGTGGAGTCCTGCTTTGTGCACCGTGTCTGAGACTGAAAATCCTAAACCACCCTTTGAAATAACGAATGCAGCAGGACGTGTTATGGTCCCTGCCCCAAAGCAGACAGACCAATGGAGAGCTGAGTCCAGGGTAACACTTCACAGGGCTGAGTAAGGCCGGCAAAGATTCATCTTCCCCTCATGGGCCTCTCGCAATGACGTCCTTCTTGTGTGCCAGGACTGACAGAAACATCCCAGACAGAGAAGCAGCAGGTCAAAATAGTCACTTGTAGATGCTGAAGTAGCTCAGTGAGGAGAGCATTAGACTGATGATCTAGAGGACCCTAGTTCACCCCCAGGTTTTAGCCTGCTCTTTGGGGTCAGGGCTGGGCTATTTTCTGGAAGGGCAGCAGTGGGTTTACCTGCCATGAGTCCCTTATTTCACTCCCCACAGCAGGGAAAAGCAGCGTGTGCTCGTGTACCCAGTTGGCCCATGTGAGCTTTCTTTCTTCTCTTGCTCCTTCTCAGCAAGGGGAAGGAAAAGAAGCTCCCCTTCGAGCTGGAGTCACAAGGGCAATGTAAGGATGATTTCCTGAGCGCTGGCTCCAGACCTTCGCTCTACCAGCTGACCCATCGAACACCTGCCACCACTTTCTCCAGCTTCTCCACCCGGTATGAGAGGCGAGCTCTCTGACAGAGACGCTGTGTGCATTGCCCGACGTGGCCACCCAGTGTCACTGTCACTCTCTGAGAGAGAGACGCTGTGTGCATTACCCCACGTGGCCACCCAGTGTCACTGTCGCTCTCTGAGAGAGACGCTGTGTGCATTACCCCACGTGGCCACCCAGTGTCACTGTTGATCTCTGAGAGAGATGCTGTGTGCATTACCCCACGTGGCCACCCGGTGTCACTGTTGCTCTCTGAGAGAGACGCTGTGTGCATTACCCCACGTGGCCACCCGGTGTCACTGTCGCTCTCTGAGAGAGATGCTGTGTGCATTACCCCACGTGGCCACCCGGTGTCACTGTTGCTCTCTCAGAGAGATGCTGTGTGCGTTACCCCACGTGGCCACCAAGTGTCACTGTTGCTCTCTGAGAGACGCTGTGTGCATTACCCCACGTGGCCACCCGGTGTCACTGTTGATCTCTGAGAGAGATGCTGTGTGCATTACCCCACGTGGCCACCCGGTGTCACTGTTGCTCTCTGAGAGAGACGCTGTGTGCATTACCCCACGTGGCCACCCGGTGTCACTGTCGCTCTCTGAGAGAGATGCTGTGTGCGTTACCCCACGTGGCCACCCGGTGTCACTGTTGCTCTCTCAGAGAGATGCTGTGTGCGTTACCCCACGTGGCCACCAAGTGTCACTGTTGCTCTCTGAGAGACGCTGTGTGCATTACCCCACGTGGCCACCCGGTGTCACTGTTGATCTCTGAGAGAGATGCTGTGTGCATTACCCCACGTGGCCACCCGGTGTCACTGTTGCTCTCTGAGAGAGACGCTGTGTGCATTACCCCACGTGGCCACCCGGTGTCACTGTCGCTCTCTGAGAGAGACGCTGTGTGCGTTACCCCACGTGACCACCCGGTGTCGCTGTTGCTCTCAGAGAGAGATGCTGTGTGCATTACCTCACGTGGCCACCCAGTGTCACTGTTGCTCTCTGAGAGAGATGCTGTGTGCATTACCCCACGTGGCCACCCGGTGTCACTGTTGCTCTCTGAGAGAGACGCTGTGTGCATTACCCCACGTGGCCACCCGGTGTCACTGTCGCTCTCTGAGAGAGATGCTGTGTGCATTACCCCACGTGGCCACCCGGTGTCACTGTTGCTCTCTGAGAGAGATGCTGTGTGCGTTACCCCACGTGGCCACCAAGTGTCACTGTTGCTCTCTGAGAGACGCTGTGTGCATTACCCCACGTGGCCACCCGGTGTCACTGTTGCTCTCTGAGAGACGCTGTGTGCATTACCCCACGTGGCCACCCGGTGTCACTGTTGCTCTCTGAGAGAGACGCTGTGTGCGTTACCCCACGTGGCCACCCGGTGTCACTGTTGCTCTCTGAGAGAGATGCTGTGTGCATTACCCCACATGTCCCCTTGGTGTCACTGTCGCTGTCTGAGAGAGACGCTGTGTGCGTTACCCCACGTGGCCACCCAGTGTCACTGTTGCTCTCTGAGAGAGATGCTGTGTGCGTTACCCCACAGGTGACTTCTCTCATACAAATGCTAAGCAGTTGGTGGTGTGATGTTACAGGTGGGCTGGAAATGAGGCTATTTCTTCAGGTGAAAGACAATGATTGTGTCAGGAGTGGGATGTGAACACACACCTCTATATGGAGCCCAGAACAGCATATGATGAAAAGACAAAGCCTTGATGCCCTTGATCACTCGGCCAGACTGACACTGTTAGTCAAGATTTAAGTGTAGTAGCCGTGTTAGTCTGTGTCAGCAAAACGAAAATAAGAAAGAAAAACTTGTAGCACCTTAGAGACTAACACATTTATTTCAGCATAAGCTTTCGTGGGTTAATACCCACTTCATCGGATGCATGGAATGAAATACACTGTAGACAGATATTTATACAGTCAGAGAAACATGATAAGGTCAAGCGATTTATCAATCGTAGTTTTCTTTAACATGGTCAACCAATCAGGTTCCCTCCTAGGCCAGGCTGTAGCCCAGCTTCAGGACTCAGAGGAAATGGAGCTCACACCCCTACCTACAGGATCCCGGCACGACCAGACGTCTGGATGAAACGTCCCCTCTGGCGCTCAAGTCACAACAGCGAGCAGGCAAAAGACAGGCTCCCACGTCATTGGAGAGAGCAAGACGAAGCCTTGGAACACCCAGTTGTGTTAACAGTGGTGTACCCAGGTGCAGAGCACAGGGGAACGGAGCTAAAAAAAGGCGCCTCCCCTTGTACTCACCCGGCGGCGCTCCAGCCGTTCGGCGGCACTTTGGTGGCGGGTCCCGTCCCTTCACTCGCTCCGGGTCTTCAGTGGTCCCTGCCGTGGAAGTGCTGCCGAAGACCTGGAGCGAGTGAAGGACCCATCGCTGAATTTTTGCTGAACAGTGTCGAGGGGTGAGTGCAAGGGGAGGTGCTTTTTTTTAGCTCTGTTCCCCCTTAAAAAGTTTTTTAAGGAGCTGCTTCTGCTCAGAGAGGGAGCAGCCGCTATCTCTGCTCTGCACCTGGCAACGCTACTGAGTGTTAGGTGGCAGAAGAGCTGCTCCAATGTCCCACGAAGACTTGTACTTGGATTGCAGGATTCAAAGTCCTGAGCGCCGGCCCTTACACCATGGGAGAACACCCTGTGTTTGTCTGACTTCCGGTGTAGAAGAGCCTGGGCGGACAATAATTTGCCTTCCTTGCTCAAGGCCTCTCTGGCCTCTCTGGTCAGTGCTGTATTTACTCAACAAGTCGGCACGCAGCGGTTTGCTGTAGACCCCGAAGCCTTTCTTCCTCCAGACTGTGAGGCCAGTGGGTGTGTGAGGAAGTTGCCCCTTCAGTCCCAGGCAGTAAATGGCTCTTCCTAGGAAACCCCAAGTCCTGAAAAGAAAAGAGTAACATCAAAAAGGCAACTGAAGAGCTGACTCCTGAAGTTTCAGGGGGAAATGATCTTTTTTACACCTGACCGGGGACTTGAACCCTGGACCCTCAGATTAAAAGTCAGATGCTCTACCAACTGTGCTAGCCAGGATCACACAAAGAGCTGGCACGTTTGATGTAGAAGAGAAACTAGACAAGAAAAAACGGGCAGGAAACAACAGCTTTCTCCGGCACGCTTTCTCAGCTCATTTCCCCACCTTCTGTCCTGCAGGGGTTGGGGTTATCCCAGTGGCAAAAAGGGGAGCACCTTGCTGGACAGCTAAGGGACCTGAGAAAAGTAAATTAGGTTTACGGGGAGAGGGATAGGTCAGTGGTTTAAGCATTGACTTGCTAAATCCAGGATTGTGAGTTCAATTGTTCAGTGGGTGGTTTAGGGATCTGGGGCAAAAATTGGGGATTGGCTTTGCTTTGAGTAGGGGGTTGAACTAGATGACCTCCTAATGTCCCTTCCATCCCTGATATTCTATGATTCTCAGCTTTCCATTGGGCTGTCTACTTTGGGGCAGGGACAATAACACGTTATTTCAAAGGGTGGTTTAGGATTTTCAGTCTCAGACTCGGTGCACAAAGCAGGACATCACCCTCGGTGTAAACTAAATGAGCCACCCACAGATTCTGGCAGCCACAATGAGGCATTTGGTGTGAGAGTCAAACCTGCCCCTGTCCCAGAGAATACTCCCAGGGGTTATCACCTACATACATTGCAGTGATGTCTGGTGTGTACTCCTGGGGAACCAGCTCACAAAGATAGAGGCAGGAGCTGGTCCCAGTGTATCCCCCATCTGCAGTGTGGAGAGAAAATAACCTCCAGCCACGGTCCATCTGCAAACCCCTTGCTGAATTACAGGCTGTCTTGGAAGCCCACTGCACAACACTGTGTCCTCAAACACACATCCCCAGCCATACGGACACTGCCATATTGTGTAAATAAGGGACATGGGGGAGGAAGCGGACAGGGTAAAAACATGTGGTGCTCATGGCCCACCACATTCATTGACCTCCCCTCAGGCAGGGGACTTATAGGCCCTGGATCACCTGCCCCCTATAGCCTGGATCTCTGACACACCCAGGCCCAACTGGGTAGCCACTCTTGCAATCCCTCTATGGGAGAATTGGGAGCCATACTCTCCCAGTGGCAATATTTCAGAGGTGGGTACAGACTTTGTGACAGAAAGCCTGGGGCTTGTCTCTGCACCTCCCCTATCCGGAAGAACAGAGGCTGAGGGGACACAAGGGCAGAAGGTGACAAACAGGCCCGAACAGGAGAGATTTTCTTTCCGTTACAATTCATCAAAATCTCATCCCTGAAAAGCTCCGAAGGGGTGTAGCTCAGCCCCCCAACCACTCAGCGCGCTGCCGTAGATAATTCTGCCACAGAGACTGACTCCCTGCTCCTCTCCCTCCCCAATGGGGATTTCCACATGTAGAAAGGAGGGTTTGGGGAGCAAAGATTGAGAGGGTGTCGGGGGGCTCAAAGGATGGGCAGCGCTCTAGGCTCTGCTTGAGAGATCCTGGCATAGGGGCCGGTGAGGGAGGAAGGATTGTAGATTTGTGGTGTCTGACCTGCACTCTGCAGAGGAGGTGATAAGTGAAGGGGCATTTTTGATTCCTCCCCCCTCAGTGTCCCCTGGGAGGGAATTCTAGGTTCCATGGGGCCAAAGAAGTGGGCAAAGCCATTGGGTTAATGAAAACCAGTGCTCCAGGTGAGGCTCGAACTCACAACCTCAGCGTGTCTCCACTCAGCACTGCCGTATAAGTACTGTGCGCTAACCCATTGCACCACTGGAGCCCTTGCTCAGGGGTTTTCGCCCCGTCCCCCAGGCTGACAGAGGCAAGGACTGACTCCAAACAATGCTAAGTGGAGTTGAGAGAGGGGAGAGCCAAGTGCTGCTACTTGATGGGCTGGGTTCTTCTTAAGGGGCCGAGGCACCATTTGACCCTTTTGGTCTTCGCTGTGTAACAACCGAGCTGATTCAGAGTCAATTTCGAGTCTTGCTGCAGACCAACAGATCTGAGATCACTGATCACCAGGTCTCAGCATTAGTCCTGCTTGGGGACAGTGTCTCTGATGTAAGAAACTGCCAGTAGGTGAAGCCGGGACAACAGGGTGGGGCAGCAAGTGGCGGCAGGACTCTTGCTGCCGGGGTCTTGCTGCCGGGGTCTAGCTGCCCAAATTCCTCCCCGTGCCGCTGGGCCCCAGTCGCCTTCAGCCACCAGGTAACCCAGGAACTAAGGCAGGAATGGGGTGAGGAAGCAAATCAAGCTGAGCAAGGCAGGAAAGAAAAATCATCTTGCCTCCATGGGCCGCTCGCAATGACGTTCTTTTTGTGTGCCATGGCTGACAAAAACATCCCGGACAGAGAAGCAGCAGGCCAGAAAGGTGTCCTGTAGGGGCCAAAGTAGCTCAGTTGGGAGAGCGTTAGACTGAAGATCTAAAGGTCCCTGGTTCAATCCCAGGCTTTGGCATGCTTTTTGATCCCTTTGTGTGCAGGGTTGGGCTGTTTTCTCGAAGCGCAGTGGTACCTCTACCCACCACGAGTCCCTCATTTCAGGCTCCCCAGCAGGAAAAGACAGTGGGGGCTTGTGCCCACCTGAGCTTTCCTTCTTCTCTTGCTCTTTCTCAGCAAGGGGAAGGAAAAGAAGCTCTCCTTCAAGCTGCAGTCACAAGGGCAAGAGAAGGTTGAAAACCAGAGCTCTGGCTCCAGTCCTTTGCTCTACCAGTTGATCTCTTGAAGGGCTGAGGCCACTTTCTCCAGGTTCCCATCGGTGTGTGCCAGCGTGAGCACCAGCCAAGTGGTGGGCATTTGAAGGAAGTTTCTGTAGTGTAGTGGTTATCACGTTTGCTTAACATGCAAAAGGTCCCTGGCTCAAAACCAGGCAGAAACATGATGGCTTCCTTTTTACCGCTCCCCTATCTGTCCAGCAAGACACTCCTCCTTCTGCCACCGGCCTGTCCGCTGGGCGAACCTGGAGAAAGTAGTGGCAGCTCTTCGGTGGGTCGGCTGGTAGAGCAAAGAACTGGAGCCGGCTCCCAGGAAGTCATCCTTACCTCGCCCTTGTGACTCCAGCTAGAAGGAGAGCTTCTTTCCTTCCCCTCGCTGAGAAAGAGCAAGGGAAGAAAAAAAGCCCAGATCCATAGGGGGGCAGAGGCTTCAGGAGCCCACAGCGTTTGCCCATCTGGGGCATTGTGGCTGAGATCTCTGCTGGCCAGTGCCAGCGCTCGCAAGGCGCTAGTGTGGATGCTGGAGGCTGGGTGCTGGATGCTGGAGGCAGAGACCCAGCAGAGTGTCGCAGCAGACGCGTGCTGGGCCCATAACCCAGAGGTCGATGGATCGAAACCATCCTCTGGTAGGCAGGTGCTTGTTTCTTTTTGCTCTGGGCCTCCAAGCGAGGGGGCGACCAGCAGAGCGCCAGGAGCCGAGGCCATGAGGCAAGAGGTGGCTGAGGTGTGGGACTGCCAGGGAGCTCCCCGGCCCCTCTGGCTGCCTGGGCTGAAGGCGAGAGCCAGGCCTGTGCGTGAGGTCTGAGTGCCGGTGGCTCCCCCACTCCTCGGGGGGGTCTGTCCCAAGGCAGCGGCCCAGCCCCCCTCCCAGGGGGGTGCGTCCCACCAGCATTTCTTGCCCCGTTTGGGGAGGTTCAGCCTCCCCGAGCCCCTTGTAGCCGCCGCCCACGCGCAGTGTCACTGGTAGATCCGGGCAGAGGAGACTCGGGGGCCTGGGCTGGGAAATCCCTGGGTGAAACTGGCTGCCTGAGCCCAGCCCCTCTGCACTCAGGGGAGCGGTGAGAGGGGGAGGGGCTCAGGGAGTAAATCCTCAGAAACCTCCCCGCTGGGTTTGTAATGTCAGGCCCCAGCGAACAAGTCCCTCTGTGTGTGAAGGGAGGGGCTGTGAGGGGGAGGGTCCATGGGGGTGTCAGTGTGAAGGGATGGGCTGTGAGGGGGAGGGTCCATGGGGGTGTCAGTGTGAAGGGAGGGGCTGTGAGGGGGAGCCTTTTTTTCAATGTTTACAATTTCAATGTTCAGAGCTGTGGGAAGTTATGGGGGTGGTCAGACAACAATTATTTAATTACACTAAATGTTGAGATTCCAAAAGCCAAATCTTTATAACTGTTCAAACAGAAATTGTCAATGTCACATGCAAAATATAGTGTAAATATCCTTAAATCAAACTCGACTTTCTCCAGAAGCATTTCTGTATTTTGCCTATATAAATATTTTTTTCATCTGTGTGTGTGTACAGGGAAATCAACATTTACTGCAATTTAGTAATAAAAATCCAATCCTTTCAAGCATCATTTTAAGTAATGAAGTACTTGAATTCTTTCACTTCCTGGACTGTAATGCTTGATTACAGGATAATTACACCCTCCCTGTGATGTATTTTACTCTCAGTACTGTAACCCCCTCGGGATGTAGCTCCTGTCTGGGAGCTCTGCTGAGGCCAGTGGCATTGTGATCAGAAGGTGACACTCTGACACATGAGCAGAGACACATGGGGGAGGGGGAGGTAACATGGAGATTACCAGGGTTGAACATGGCCCTACAGAGTGTGGGGAGCCAACTCCCTCTCAGCCTCTCCTCTCTCCCACCTCCCAGAGTCAGTAACGCTGATAAATCGTTCCCTGAAATCTAAATAGCCCCAGTATGTGAGACAGTGATTGACGCAGGTGCCTTAGGGGCTGCAGCACCAGCCCCCTGCCTTGAGGAGGGGGATGAAGAATTGCAGTAGAATCGCGTTAGGCTGGGAGAGGGCACAGCTGCTGTGGGACTGGGAGCCGAGTTCACAAAGAGGCCAGAACTCATGGGGGGTTGGGAGAAGTCACCAGGACTGGGTAGAGGCACATCAGTGTATTTTCCCCATTAACCATCCTGCCATGTATTTAATTTAGAAACTTTTCATTCATATCTAAACACCTTGGAACTAAGCTGGGTTGATGCATTTCCAGTTACAGTGGCACAGTTTTCATTCAGTCAATAATTGGTGTGTTTTCATGAATTAACTTGACTGTGTGCTGTGAGTGTCAACATTTTCGGCATTAAGAAATGGTAATTAGGTGTCAGTTCAGTTCTCATGCGTTTATCTCGTAATTTTAATTTCAGGTTTGAATCAGTATTCGTACCATGTTGTTTTAATAGCATTAGGGTCTATTTGTATTACTGTTTGCAAGATTTCATTGGATATTGTGAACCAGCCGTCTTAACCTTCCATTTTGAGATTCCTAAATACAATCCAGCGACCACTCCTGAAAGACTGCAAGCCCTGGCCGGTGACATGCTCCCTAGAGAGCAAACAGCTGATGAGCCCTTTCGCCGTAAAAAGCGCATTTGACTCTTTGACGTTGCTTTATCCGCCCCACCAGAAAATGCTATAGGTAACCAGGTAATTACAGAATATCTTCACTAGGTATAGTTCTACCAGCTATGTGCCAAAATTCAAATGGTTCTCTTTGTTTTATCTTTCATTCAGCTTTGCAATTATTAGATCCCATTTAAAAACTGGAACTGAAATAACCAAAGCAAGTTAAGAAGAGAGTGGCATTGGGCATAGGCGGGGGGGGGGGGGGGGAACCAATAAAGGGAAAGAACTGACTATGCAAAAAGGAACATCCCAAACTATCAGAGCCCCAGACCCCCGTCCAACTGAATCCACCCCAGCCAGGCATATCAAGCTGGGCCCCTGAAAAATCGCCCATCCCGTCTGCCAGGGAATGCTGCGTGTTGCAGACGGAGCTATGGTGTATGCGTCTGCTCTGCTGACGTGCTGCTTTGGTACGGATGCACCACGGCCACAGGGAGCAGAGACATGAAACAAAATCCCAGATACACCTCCAATGCCGCGTCCCCCTCCCCCCACACTGTCTGCCATCCCCTCTCCCAGCTCCACATGGCCGTTCTCAGCCTATTGCTGACAATTCCTTCCAGCCTTCAGCACTGCAAAGAAATAAAACACGGTGTTACAAAAGGTACATCTTGCCAGAGAAACCTGATCTCCTTCTGTGAGAAGGTAACTTATTTTTTGGACAAAGGACATGCAGTACCTCTAATCTATCTGGATGTCAGTAAGGGATTTGATACAGTTCCACATGGGAAACTATTTGTTAAATTGGAGAAGATGGGGATTAATATGAGAACTGAAAGGTCAATCAAGAATTGGTTAAAGGGGAGTGTGAATTGTCAGGCTGGAGGGAGGTTACTAGTGGAGTTGCTCAGAGATCAATCTTGGGACCAATCTTATTCAACATTTTTATTAAAGACCTTGGCACAAAAAGTGGGAGTGACAGACAAAGCTGGGAGGGATTGCCAATATGGAGGAGGACAGGAAAACCATACAAGAAGATCTGCATGACCTTGAAAGCTGGAGTAATAGAAATAGGATGAAAATTAATATTGCAAACTTATGCACTTAGGGACTAACAACAAGAATGTTTGCAATAAGCTGGGGATTTATCAGTTGGAAGTGACAGAGAAGGAGAAAGACCTAGGTGTATTGGTAGATCACAGGAAAATTATGAGCTGCCAATGTGATGCGGCCGTGAAATAGGTGAATGCAGTCCTAGGATGCATCAGGTGAGCTATTTCCAGTAGACAGGGAAGGGTTAGTACTGTTATACAAGGCACTGATGAAACCTCCTCTGAAATACTGTGGGCCATTCTGGTCTCCCATGTTTAAGAAGGATGAATTCAAAGTGGAGCAGGTGCAGAGAAGGGCTACTAGGATGATCCTAGGAATGGAAAATCTGCCTTATGAGGGAGACTTAAAGAGCTTGGCTTGTTTAGCCTAACCAAAAGAGGGCTGAGGGGAGATACGATCGCTCTCTATAAATACATCAGAAGGATAAACACCAGGGAAGGAGGGGAGTTATTTAGGTTAAGCATCAATGTTGGCACTAGAACAAATGGATATTGGCCATCAATAAGTTTTGGCTTGAAATTAGGCAAAGGTTTCTAACCATCAGAGTGAAGTTTTGGAACAGCCTCCCAAGGGACGCACTGGGGGCAAAAAACTTAAATGGCTTCAGGACTGAGCTCAATACCTTTATGGAAGGACTGGTATGATGGGACTGCCTACAATGGCATGTAGTCGATCTGCAACCTCTAGCAGGAAAAATCTCCAAAGGCCAGTGATGGGACACTAGATGGGGAGGGCTCTCAGTTACCACAGAGAATTCTTTCCCAGGTGTCTGGCTGCTGGGTCTTGCCCACATGCTCAGGGTCTAACTGATTGCCATATTTGGGGATGGGAAGGAATTTAGCCCAGACTCAGATTGGCAGAGACCCTCGGGTTTTCATTATTATTATTATTTTTTTTGCCTTCCTCTGCAGCATGGGGTGGGTCATTTGCAGGTTTAAACTAGTGTAAATGGTGGATTTTTTGTAACTTGAAGCCTTTAAATAATGATTTGAGGGCTTCATTAACTCAGCCAGAGGTTAGGGGTCTGTTACAGGAGTGGGTGAGGGAGGTTCTGTGGCCTGCGATGTGCAGGTCAGACTAGATGATCATGATGCTCCCTTGTGGCAGTTAAAGTCTGTGAGTCTATAAACTGTGCTTTGTGTTGCACAGACACTGATGGACATCAGGGCCCCTTTGTGCTGCTCATAGCAGAGAACCTGACTGAGATCAGCACCCCCATTGTGCTGGGCACTGCACAGAGAGGGACAGTCTCTGGGATTGGACTCTATTTCCATCTATTGTTCATAGATGCACAGGCCGTCTTGGCAGGGCAGCTCAGCTGCAGTCCCTGCACACAGCTGGGGGTGTGTGTCCTGGGTCAGGAGAAGTCAGTGTCCAGTCCTGTGGGGCTGAGCTCCTGGCTCATACCTCCAGCACTCACTGCTTCTCCTCCATTCCCAGCTGCACTGTTCAGACAGCCTCAGGCCTCAGTGAGGTCACTGTACCACCCCCACCCCTTCAAACTGGGATATGGTGCACCAGTGCCAATCAAAGTGCACTAGTGTAAATTCTGTCTATACTAAGGGTTTGCACCAGTGCCTAAAACACCAGTGTGGCAGAGACCTTCAGTACCCAAAACAGCAGTACGGTGGTACTAGGACTGGGATCTATTTCTAGCTCCAACACGGACAGCCTGGGTGACCTTGGACACGCCAATGTTTCTCCTCCCAACTTTAGTCTATTTATCCAGCTGCCCACTCACTGGGGTCTCCCCTCTCTCCAGAGCCGCTCACCACTAAAATCTGTGTGGGTGTCACCAGAGCTGAGGTAGTTCAGCTCTGGAATAGTCTTACAAGGGCGGCTGTGGAGTCTCTTTCCCTGGAAGTTCTTAAGAACAGGTAGGACAAACCTCTGTCACAGATAATCTACATATACTTGGTCCTGCCTCGGCAGAGAGAGCCCAGACAGCGACACTGCGATTAAACAGCCCCTTGGCCTGAGCCCTGTGAGCCTGAGTCAGCCGGCACGGGCCAGCTGTGGGTTGTTAATGGCAGGGTAGAGACACCCTTGGTGTCTGTTCAGCACCTGTCACAATGGGGACCCTGATCTTGGTCAGTGTCTGTGCAGAGCCCTGCACAACAGGGGCCTGACCTCAGCCGGGGGCTCTGCAACTCCCAGCATTACAGGATCCCTGAATTGATTTGGGGTCCCTGCAGCATCCGGCAAAATGTGGGGACAGGATCTCTGTCAGGGGCAGTGCAGGGCCAGGCCCAATGGGGACACAGATCTCAGTTGAGGTCTCTGAAGTGCCCAGCACAATGGAGGCAGGAAACCGGGAAGCAGTCGTGCGCTGCCTGGCACAAGGGGGGCTGTGATCTCGGTCTAGGTCTCGGTTTTACCTGGCACAATGGGGGGCAGATCTCAGTTGCAGTCACAACAGTGGGGTCTGAGCTCTGTTGGGGTCTCTGCAGCGCCTGGCAGAACGGGGCCCAGATCTCAGTTGGGGTCTCTGCAGCTCCTGGAAGAACAAGGTCCCTGATTTTGTTGGTTGTCTCTGCAGCACCTGGCAGAACGGGAGCCTGATTTCACTCGGTGTCTTTGCAGGGCTTGGCACAACAGGGGCCCGGAGCTCAGTCGGGGTCACTGTCGCCCCCGGCACAACACGCTCCCTGCTCTCTGTAGGGGTCTCTGCAGCTCCTGTCACCAGCAGCCCAAGCCTGGTCAGGGTTTGTGCCGTGCCCGGCACACGGGGGGACCTGATCTCAGGCAAGGCCCGAGCCACGCTCAGAACGAGAGCCCTGATCTCAGCCACACACCTGGGGAGAAAAGCGGGAAGATTTTCAAGGATTTGGTATCAGTATTTCAGAAGTGAGGAGAAAATGGGGCTCAGCGTAAATATTTGCCAAGAGACGAGAGAAGCACCAAAGTCGGGGGAGATTTGATGTCACCGTCGAACAGCGCGAGGGAGAAGGGGGGAAATTGGAGGGGATTATACAGCGATATTCAATCCGCAACAGGGCGGGATGGATTCTTCTCCCCTCACATTCCCGTGGCCGGCCGGGAGCCTGGGCGATGTGGCTTTCCCGGGGGGGGGGGGGGGTCAGAAGGTCGCTGGCTGTGGGGAGGGGCTGGCAGTGGGGGGGGTGGGCTGGGCCAGGCGGGGGAGGGGAAGTAGCTGGGACTGGGGAACCCGGGGCGGGGCCGTCTCCATGGGGGGCACTGGCTTCCCCGCCCCCCCGGGCCCTGCCCAGGCCCTGTTCCCAGCAGAGGGGCCCCCCCGGCCCGGCCCAGCGGGGTCCCTGTCTCAGGCCCCCCCGGCCCCGGCCCGGCTCAGGGGATCGATCCCCCGGAACAGGACAAATCCCGGCCGGGGACAATGGGGGGAAACCCCCGAACCCCGAGATCCGAACCGGCCGTTGGGGGAGGGGGAGACACAAACCGCTCCAACGGCTCCGCGAGAGGCTCCAACGGCCGCGCACGAGCCAGGCAGAGCCGCAGCGCCCCGCGCGCGTTCGCAGCCCGGCTCGTCCGTCCTCCTGCCCGACGTCACTTCCGCTGCCGGGAGAGTCAGGAACTACATCTCCCAGCCTGCCCCGGGGCCCCTGCTGCGCTCTCCAGCCCAGGCGAGGGAGGGTTTCCGCAGCTCGTCCCACCCCCCGCCAATGTCACTTCCGCTGCTGGCTCCATTGTGAGCCGGGAGCCCGGCCGGGGGGCGATTTTCCAGCCGCGATTTGCCCTTGTCCGGCGGGAAGTTGCTGCCCCGGGCTGGGGCTGGGCCGAGGTGCCCGGTCTCTGCCCGGGCGGGGACGGGGGGAGCACGTGCCCCCCATGGGCACTGCCCAGACCCCGGTGTCCCCAGCCCACCTGCTGCCCCCAAACTGCCCCACCAGCCCATCCCCCACTGCTGCCCCCTCCCCTGGGCCAGGGCCCCTCCCGCCCCCCCCCGAGAGCAGCTCCCCAAAGGGCTCCCCGCTGCCCTGTGACTGCGGGGGGGGCAGCACTTTGTGTTCATGTGTTGGACAGTCCCATAAAATCCAGTCACAGCCCCCCCCTTTCCCTCTAGTTATTTAATAGCAACAGAAAATCCCCCCCGATCTTGGTGTTTCTCTCAGGTGATCAAATATATAATTTGTGACACATTCTCTGCAAATCTCAAAGATTGATATAAAATACCCTAAACATTTGCCCCACTTACTCTCTACTTGGCTATTTCTAAGTGATTATGCCCTGAGATTTTCCCCTGTCGCTCTCATTATAAAATACTAAAACAATCAGATTTACACCTTTTCTCAGATTCTTAAATATGGATATAAAATGTTTGCAAATGTTGCCCATTTCCTCTCTCTTCATTTATCAAATATTGATGTGAAACACTCAGATTTTACCTCATATGAACCACTGATATAAAATCCCTCTGATTTTCCACTTTCCTGTCTATAATTTGCAAAAATGGATCCAAAATCCCTCAGATTTCCACCCTTTCTCTTTCATTTCTGAACATTGATCTCAAATCTCAGGATTTCTCTCTTTCAACCTCATTATCAAATGTCAATTATAAATCCTTTTGTGTTTGGGGCTGTTCCCCATGTTTCTAAATCCCAGCAAATTCTCCTTCCTTGGAGGGAACCTGTTGCTCTGAGTCGTTCTCCATCTTGGATGTTGCAGGGGGTTAAATTTTGCAGTGATCATCTTTCTCCTCTCTCCCCTTTCAGAATCATTTCTTCCCCCCCTTTCTCTCTGTTAAACTGTTTGCCGATGAAAGAGACCAGCCGCCTCTTTAATACACATCAAACCCAGAGGCCACCCCCTGTTTGGGGATAAATGGCCCACACCTGGTAACAGGAGAGTTGGCTGGACCTTTTTCTTTTCTCTGTCTGGCACAGGATGAGGAGGTCACTCTGAGGGCAGCGTGGGTCCAGAAGTATCGCAAACCCCACGACAAATGGCCTCCATGAGGGGTTGCTTCCCACAGTGCTAAGATGCAGCCACCTCTGGGGTGGATCCATGGTGGCCATTATTTGCTAGTGACAGGCCATGGACATTTCTTACCTGTTTTGGGCCTCCAGGCCTTCCAGTCTCCTGTTTAAAGCAGCACCCCCCAGGGCTCCCTCTGCCCGTGTGACTGGCCAGCAGGGGGCGGTGATAACGGGTAACCCACTTATCACACACTGTGGGGTAACACTGTTGCTGGGGGCAAGGGGTGTCGCCTGTGTGGGGAGATTGCAGCTGGCGCTGAAGGGGCATTGTGGTGGGGGGAGGTGTGTGGGTGACTGGGCAGGGGGCACCCTAGTCAGGTTGGTGGCTCTGGAGGTTTGGGGTTTCGGGGGATGGCTCTGATGTGCCCAGCCCTGAGGCGATGGGGCCTGGAGGTGGGTATCGCTGGTGGCTGGTGGCTGCAGAACAGCGGGGTGCACATCTCTTGGGGTGCCGGGACAGGGCGCTAGAGGGTGCCCGGTGCTGTTCCAAGGGCTCTGTCTGGGCTTCCCCCGCTGGCTCCTGGGATCGTTGCCATGCCCAGTGCACAGAGCTGGGGGGAGGGGGGTGGATCTCCTGCGCTAGGTCAGGGGATGCCGGGCAAGCAGCGTGAGGGGTCCCACTGTAAAGCATCAGGGGATCCCAGGCAAAGGGCAGGGCAGATCCTACTGGAGGGCAGGCAGAGGTCCTAGGAAGGCAGGGGGAGAATCCCAGGTAGGCAGTGAGGGGCTGAGTTCCCAGGGGGCGGTCTGTTGGGGGGGTGTCCCTAGCTGCTGGGGGCTCTTCTTGGGGGGAACCCTTTGGGATTCCCAACCTGGCAGTGATGGTCTGGTGGGGATTCCCGGGCCGGTGGGGCTTTGAGGGGTATCTGGGGTTCCTGGCCAGGGATTCTGGGGGCTGAGTCCCAGGGATTATCTGGTGGGACCCTGGCTGGGGGCTATGGGGAGTGCTACTAACCATGGTCCTTCTCTCTGATCTACGTGTGCCAATGTCCTGGCTCCAAGCACTGCCCGGCATTCCCCGGCCACCTCCAGTCACTGTGATAACTTTCTATCTACTTACCAAACACTCTTAGTGTGAAATCGCAGATTTTGCTTTTCTCCTCTTTTGAAAACTGCAGGAAGTTCCGGTTCCGTTGGGAAAATTCGTGCCCCCCAGTCCTTGTTCTCGATCTGGGGGTGCGGGAGGGGGGGAGGGGGTTAGCACTGCCACACAATGGTCTCTTCCACAGCACTCTGGACTCATTCTTCCTGAAATCTGGTTTCACTGAGACCACTGTTTATCCAGAGTCACTGCATGGAAAGACGAGGAGTGACTCCAGGTGGACAGTGGGGCAAATGAGATCAGCAATTCTCCCTGTGAGGAGGGGCTCTCATTAGCTGCTCCCCCCAGAGAGCTCAAGGAGGGAAGGCTGCTCCAACGCCCTGTCCCTCTCTGCTCAGCATATTGGGGTTCAGCTTCCTGGGTCAGATGCTGCAGCCTCCATTGTGACCCGGTCGGGGTTCTGTGCTCGGAAGTGACCTTAATTGAAGCTTCTTCTCTGCCCAGCCCAGGTGATGACTTTCTCCAGCTGGTACTAGCCCCATAGGGCAGCCCTGGGCCCTGTTCACTAAATTCTGAGCCCCAGACTGCAGGTAACTGAAAGACCTCAGGGAAAGTGCTGGGGACTGGCAAGCAAGTGACTCTGCACAAACAGCCCCTCCTCATTTCTCCTCCCATTAGCAATTGCCAGGAGAAAATCCATCGATGGGAGAGCAAAGAACCCAGGAATGGGACTTTCCCAGCCGGAGAGGGGCAGGGAGAGAGGACAGGGGAAGGGGGGACTGAAAGGGGCAGTGGTAGAAATGAGGGGGAGAGAGATTTCCAGCTCTCTAATCCACCAGACACATGTATTGCAGCATACCTGGGCAGAATCACTTTCCAGTGAACAAGAAAAGGATCAGACAGAGGAAAAGCCAGTTCCTGACTCCATGTTCCTCCTGCTGGGTGTGGCTGCCGTGGGGTCAGTGTCCGAGGGAATCCCCCACAGTGACTCCTTTGCTTCTGCTCTTTTCTAGCCTTGTGTTCAGACACTTTGTTACAGGGTGGGGGGAGGGAGAAGGGAGGTTGGACATCTCTCTGTTGGCTTAGCCTGGCAGGAGGAGCCAGGTCTACACTGTAATAAAGAGATGAAGCATTTTTCCAGCATCACAGAATCTAGAATGTCTGTCTCCAGGGAAAGGGTCTGGGGGAATCATGCTGCGAAATAAACTAAAGTCTGTTCTGAAACCCCCACAATTACCCTTCTCACCCACCCAGGCTGCAGAATGACGTCCCTGTTTTGCTCCAGTTCATCCCGTCCTCCCATGGGACACGGAAGGGAAATGGCTGCAGAGGAACCAGCTCAGGTAGGTATCATCGTGGGGGGCGGTTGCTGCTGGGTTCCTGCGGAAGGAAGAGGGACAGCAAATACACCGGAGATGGGAAGGTTTGCACAGTCTGGTTTGGAGGTTGGCGCAGGGCAGGAAATGCACAGGGTGGAGAAAGGGAGGGGGACAGGATGCGGCAAACCTGCTGGGAGATGTTTAATAAGCGGCCTAGATTCTAGGACCAGACCCACGAGGTTCCGAGGTAGAAATACTCTGATTTGTGAAACAGGAAATAACCCACCAACATGGGCCTAAGAAAACTGACCAGACTCCCAGTGCTGGAGCCTAATCATAGAATCTCAGGGTTGGAAGGGACCTTGGAAGGTCATCTAGTCCAACCCCCTGCTCAAAGCAGGACCAATCCCCAATTTTTACCCCAGATCCCTAAATGGCCCCCTCAAGGATTGAACTCACAACCCTGGGTTTAGCAGGCCAATGCTCAAACCACTGAGCTATCCCTCCCCCCCATGGCTGCTGTGAGATATGAAGGGGGCACTGTCACGGAGTGTGGGGAAGTTAGAGCCCTGTACCCCTTTTCGTGGGATTTACTGTGACACTGCGCCAGCCAGCAGAACAGAAGGTTTATTAAGGACGCCAGGAACACAGTTCAAACAGAGCTTGTGGGTACAAACAGGACCCCTTAGTCGGGCCCTTTTGGGGCCAGGGAGCTTAGACCCCAGCCTTGGGGCTCCCTGCGTTTTACCACCCAGCTTTAAACTTTAACCAACCAGACCAAACCCTTGAGCAGGCTCTTTTCCCCTCCCCCGGCTTCTTTTCTAGGCTTTGTCCATTTTTCCAGGCAAAGGTGTCATCTCTCCCAACCCCTCTTCTGGCTCATGTTACAGCCTCAGGTATCTTCCTTCAGGGGAAGTCTCCCATCCCCAATGCAGCCAGTTCCAGTGAACCTCCCCCACAACACTCCCAGGTCAAATCTACCCCGCTCCCTACTTCGTCACAGGCACCCACCAGTGAGGCTTAGGGGAGATTCCCCTCCCTTCATATCCAGCTCCTCACAATGAGGAGGGTGTTGGGCTTCCTACCAGAGATCTCTCCCTGGACCCTGCTAGGGGCTCCATCTCCTGTATCAGTCTGTGGCTAGTAGGTGTGTGATGGATCTGCTGGGAGAGACGAGGGGCTCTCTCTTCGTCCCTTCACCCTGGTGTTTCCTGGATGCTCTGAGCGGGGTGGGAGTGGGACTCTGTTGACTGTGAGCCACCCACAGCTTCCGTTTGGCTCCTCTACCACAGGAATAGCGGGGCTGTGAGTGGGGCAGCAGGTCCTGATCACTCCATCACTCCAATCTGTCAGCGACACACACACTGCCAGAGACCCTGCCCTGCTGCAGAACACTTTGGGGGTATAGCTTAGTGGTAGAGTGTTTGACTACAGCTCCAGTGGTCCTTGGTTCAAATCCAAGTGCCCCCTTGCAAGCCTGTTCCTTGAACAAAAATAATTACAAATCTATTTCCGTTCTGTTCAGGAGTTCCGCTGAATAGGGATGAGTGAAAACACTCAACATTTCCCTGTACAAATGCATAAAAACCTAGCAAACACGTCCCTCAGCTGAAATCAGTTCTAATCCTCCAAGTGTGTAGTTTATGTTTTCATCAATTAAACAAAGCTATAATATGAAATCACATTTGCAGGACCTTGGTCTCCATGGGCGACAATGTGCAGAAGAACAAGAACCCCGTCCAGTTGGGAGGAACGGACTCACATCTTGCTGGGAACTCGGCTCCTTGTGCCCAGAGTGTCTCTGGCCCCTCCGTAGATGACCCGAGAAACACAGTGTCCGTCTTCTCTAAAGAAGTGCTTGGAGAGACTTTCCCCATATGACCGCGTGGCCTAATGGATCAGGCGTCTTACTTCGGATCAGAAAATTGAGGGTTCAAGTCCCTTTGCGGTTGTGCTTTGTGCACTTTCCCCTTTGTACTGAACGTCTCGCTTTTTTCAGGGCTGGAGAATCTTCTTGGCTGCTCTGGCTTCAGCTACAGCCCGAGGAAGGAGGTTGTCAGGGGTTCCCTCCCCATTCTGAACTCTGGGGTACAGTCATGGGCACCTGCATGAAAGACCCCCAAAGCTTATTTTTACCAGTTTAGGATAAAAACTTCCTCAAAGCACAAATCCCTTTTGTCCTTGAACGGTACGCTGCCACCACCAAGTGATTTAAACAAACATTCAGGGAGGGTGTAACGAAGTGGGACTGTTCCTAATGTTTCCTCTGAATACTGAGTGGGTGCCTCAGTTTCCCCTGTGCCTCAGTTTCCCCTATGCATTTCTTAAGTCTCTAGGTGGTGGAATAAGGGGTGTGACTGTTGCAAAGCCCTAGAGGGCCAGTGTGATGACTGAGAGAATGGCCGACACCCTGTCTCCTGGCAACTGCTGGCCTGGGCCCCTTCCCTGCAAAGGTGCCGGCTGAAGGGTTTGGGGAACAAAGGGATCAGGTGATCTCCTGGCCCAGGAAGGAGACAAAGGCACAGGAGGGGCTGGGGAAATGAGCTGAGAAAGCGCCTTGGCATCAGCCAGGGAAAAATGCAGGGTCTCGGCCAGTCACCTCTTGGAGCCTTGTGGGTTTGCTGTAGACCCAGAAGCCTTTCTTCCTCCAGACTGTGAGGCCAGTGGGCGTGTGAGGAAGTCCCAGGCAGTAAATGGCCCTTCCTAGGAAAGCCCAAGTCCTGAAAAGAAAAGAGTAACATCAAGGAGGGGACTGAAGAGCACAGGGGCTGACTTCCAGCCCCGCCCGTGGGTGCTGTCACCCGGCGTCGGGGGCGGGGCCCCACCCGATGCCGGTTCCCGCCCCCGACACCGGGCGACGTTTCGGGGCCCCGCCCCCGACGCCGACGCAACGTTGCCCAGCGTCGGGCGTGGGGCCCCGTAACATCTCCCGGTGCCCGGTAAGTTTGTTGTGGGTCCGGGGCGGGCGGGGAGTTGCTGGTGGGTGCAGAGCACCCACCAATTTTTTCTCTGTGGGTGCTCCAGCACCGGAGCACCCACGGAGTCGGCGCCTATGCTGAAGAGCTGACACCCGAAGCTCTCAGGGGACACCGCAGGGGGAAATGATCTTCCCTACACTTCACCAGGGACTGGAACGCTGGACCCTCAGATTAACAGACTGACGCTCGACCCACTGAGCTAGCCGGGCTCACATATGGATAGAGTAAGTTTGGTGCAGAAGAGAAACTCACCAAGTATTCACTAGGGTGTGCACCCAGGGAGCCCTGCCCTAGCCCCACCCCCATCCACTCCCTCCCACTTCCACCCCCCTCAAAATCCCCAACCCCCCGCGCTCCTTGTCCCCTGACTGCTCCCTCCTGGGACCCTGCCCCTAACTGCCCCCCAGGACCTCACCCCCTATCTAAACCTCCCTGCTCCTTGTCCGCTGACTGCCCCCTGCTGAGACCCCCCCACTGTAACTGCCTCCCTAGGACCCTACCCGCTACCTGTCCCCTGACTGCCCCGACCCCTCTCCACACCCCAGCCCCTGACAGCCCCCCCGAACCCTTGACCCATCCAACCCCCCCATTCCTTGTTCCCTGACCACCCACTCCAGAGACACCCCTCCCGCCTCCTAATCACCCCCCAGGACCCCTCCAGCTATTCAAACCCCCTGTCCCCTGACTGCCCTGGCCCCTAGCCACACCCCCACCGCTGACAGGCCCCCTGGGACTCCCACGCCCTCTCTCACAGAGCAACAGTGACACTGGGTTGCTAGGTGGGGTAAAGAGTCAGCAGAGTGGTGCAGCGGCAGCGAGCTGGGCCCATAACCCAGAGGTGGATGGATCGAAACCATCCTCTGCTAGGCAGGTGCTTGTTTCTTTTTGCTCTGGGCCTCCAAGCGAGGGGGCGACCAGCAGAGCGCCAGGAGCCGAGGCCATGAGGCAAGAGGTGGCTGAGGTGTGGGACTGCCAGGGAGCTCCCCGGCCCCTCTGGCTGCCTGGGCTGAAGGCGAGAGCCAGGCCTGTGCGTGAGGTCTGAGTGCCGGTGGCTCCCCCACTCCTCGGGAGGGTCTGTCCCAAGGCAGCGGCCCAGCCCCCCTCCAAGGGGGGTGCGTCCCACCAGCATTTCTTGCCCCGTTTGGGGAGGTTCAGCCTCCCCGAGCCCCTTGTAGCCGCCGCCCACGCGCAGTGTCACTGGTAGATACGGGCAGAGGAGACTCGGGGGCCTGGGCTGGGAAATCCCTGGGTGAAACTGGCTGCCTGAGCCCAGCCCCTCTGCACTCAGGGGAGCGGTGAGAGGGGGAGGGGCTCAGGGAGTAAATCCTCAGAAACCTCCCCCCTGGGTTTGTAATGTCAGACCCCAGCGAACAAGTCCCTGCGTGTGTGAGGGGGAGGGGCTGTGAGGGGGAGGGTCCATGGGGGTGTCAGTGTGAGGGGGAGGGGCTGTGAGGGGGAGGGTCCATGGGGGTGTCAGTGTGAGGGGGAGGGGCTGTGAGGGGCTGGGCTCCCCAGTCACTGCTCTGCCGATGCCCCTGTCGGGCGATGCTCTGGAACTGCTCCCTACGAAGCCAGTCAGGACTCTGGAGGAGCCTCCTCGCTGAGCCGACTGTCTCCAGGGCAAGAAGCTTCCCCAGCTTCCACCTTCCTGGGTCTGACCCCGGAGCATTCGGCATCCCCTTCTTCACCCAGCGGGGCTTGTGGGGAAGCCAGAGGGCCCTGCCCCCCAACTCCACAGTCAGACGTGACTCTCAGCCGGCCAGTGAAACAGGAGGTTTCTTAGACGACAGGAACAGGGTCTAAACCAGAGCTTGTAGGTACAGAGAACAGGACCCCTCAGTCAGGTCCATCTTGGGGGGTGGGGAGGCCAGAGCCCATCTGCACCTCCCTCCATGTGCCCAGCCAGCTCCAAACTCTCCAGCCCCACCTCTGCCTTTGTCTCCTTCCCGGGCCAGGAGATCACTGATCCCTTTGTTCCCCAACCCCTTCAGCCGGCACCTTTGCAGGGGAGGGGCCCAGGCCAGCAGTTGCCAGGAGACAGGGTGTCGGCCATGCTGTGTCATCACACTGGCCCTCTAGGGCTTTGCAACAATCACACACCTTTATCCCACCACCTAGAGACTTAAGAAATGCATAGGGGAAACTGAGGCATAGGGGAGTCCGGCCCTGCACCCCTCTTCCCCGGATTCACTGGGAGTCTCAGCCAGCCAGTAGAACAGAAGGTTAATTAGAGATGCCAGGAACCCAGCCCAACCAGAGCTTGTCAGTACATCGAGGACCCCTCAGTCGGGTCCTTCCGGGGGGCAGGGAGCTTAGACCACAGCCTGGGGGCTCCCTGCATTTCACCCCACAGCTCCCAATGGGGCAGAGAGGCCAGACCCTGTCTGCCCCCCTCCCCTCCTCTTCCCAAGCCAGCCCCAAACTGAAAACAAAAAGGCAAACCTTCAGCAGACTCTCTTCCCCTCCCCCGGGGCCCCTCCTCTCGCCTGTTACCATTCTCCCAGGCAAAGGTGTCACCTCCCAACCCCCGTCCTGGCTCATGTCACAGCCTCAGGTAAAGTCTCGCATTCCCAATGCAGCCTGTCCTAATGCAGCCAGCCTCTCGGGTCAGATCCATCTCGCTCTCTACCCCATCACAAGGGGAAACTGAGGCATAGGGGAAACTGAGGCACCCACTCAGTATTCAGAGGAAACATTAGGAACAGTCCCACTTCGTTACACCCTCCCTGAATGTTTGTTTAAATCACTTGGTGGTGGCAGCGTGCCGTTCAAGGACAAAAGGGATTTGTGCTTTGAGGAAGTTTTTATCCTAAACTGGTAAAAATAAGCTTTGGGGGTCTTTCATGCAGGTGCCCATGACTGTACCCCAGAGTTCAGAATGGGGAGGGAACCCCTGACAACCTCCTTCCTCGGGCTGTAGCTAAAGCCGGAGCAGCCAAGAAGAGGCTCCAGCCCTGAAAAAAGCCAGACGTTCAGTACAAAGGGGAAAGTGCACAAAACACAACCGCAAAGGGACTTGAGCCCTCAATTTTCTGATCCGAAGTAAGACGCCTGATCCATTAGGCCACGCGGTCATATGGGGAAAGTCTCTCCAAGCACTTCTTTAGAGAAGACGGACACTGTGTTTCTCGGGTCATCTACGGAGGGGCCAGAGACACTCTGGGCACAAGGAGCCGAGTTCCCAGCAAGATGTGAGTCCGTTCCTCCCAACTGGACGGGGTTCTTGTTCTTCTGCACATTGTCGCCCATGGAGACCAAGGACCTGCAAATGTGATTTCATATTATAGCTTTGTTTAATTGATGAAAACATAAACTAGACACTTGGAGGATTAGAACTGATTTCAGCTGAGGGACGTGTTTGCTAGGTTTTTATGCATTTGTACAGGGAAATGTTGAGTGTTTTCACTCATCCCTATTCAGCGGAACTCCTGAACAGAACAGAAATAGATTTGTAATTATTTTTGTTAATGGAACAGGCTTGCAAGGGGGCACTTGGATTTGAACCAAGGACCACTTGAGCTGTAGTCAAACACTCTACCACTGAGCTATATCCCCAAAGTGTTCTGCAGCAGGGGAGGGTCTCTGGCAGTGTGTGTGTTGCTGACATATTGGAGTGATGCTGAAACAGGACAGAGTACAGATGGCATTGTGGGGGTGGCATGAACCGTATCTCTTCATTTCCCCTTCTAATAACTGAGGGGACAGTAACCCTTACCCAGCGAGGGCACATTCTCATAGTTCTCCTGCATGACTTCTCTGTAGAGGGCTCTCTGAGCGGGGTCCAGCAGAGCCCACTCTTCCCTGGTGAAATACACAGCCACCTCCTCCAAGGTCACCGGCCCCTGAAAGAACAAGAGTCCAACACTCAGGACCTGCTGCCCCACTCACAGCCCCGCTGTTCCCGTGGTAGAGGAGCCAAACGGAAGCTCTGGGTGGCTCACAGTCAACAGAGTCCCACTCCCACCCCGCTCAGAGCATCCAGGAAATACCAGGGTGAGGGGACGAAGAGAGAGCCCCTTGTCTCTCCCAGCAGATCCATCACACACCTACTAGCCACAGACTGATACAGGAGATGGAGCCCCTAGCAGGGTCCAGGGAGAGATCTCAGGTAGGAAGCCCAACACCCTCCTCATTATGAGAAGCTGGATATGAAGGGAGGGGAATCTCCCCTAAGCCTCACTGATGGGTGCCTGTGATGAAGTAGGGAGCAGGGTGGATTTGACCTGGGAGTGTTGTGGGGGAGGTTCACTGGGACTGGCTGCACTGGGGATGGGAGACTTCCCCTGAAGGAAGATACCTGAGGCTGTAACATGAGCCAGAAGAGGGGTTGGGAGAGGTGACACCTTTGCCTGGAAAAATGGACAAAGCCTAGAAAAGAAGCCGGGGGAGGGGAAAAGAGCCTGCTCAAGGGTTTGGTCTGGTTGGTTAAAGTTTAAAGCTGGGTGGCAAAACGCAGGGAGCCCCAAGGCTGGGGTCTAAGCTCCCTGGCGCCAAAAGGGCCCGACTAAGGGGTCCGGTTTGTACCCACAAGCTCTGTTTGATCTGTGTTCCTGGCATCCTTAATAAACCTTCTGTTCTGCTGGCTGGCTAAGTGTCACAGTAAATCCCACGAAAAGGGGTACACGGCTCTAACTCCCCCACACTCCGTGACAGTGCCCCCTTCATATCTCACAGCAGCCGGGGGGGGAGGGATAGCTCAGTGGTTTGAGCATTGGCCTGCTAAACCCAGGGTTGTGAGTTCAATCCTTGAGGGGGCCATTTAGGGATCTGGGGCAAAAATTGGGGATTGGTCCTGCTTTGAGCAGGGGGTTGGACTAGATGACCTTCTAAGGTCCCTTCCAACCCTGATATTCTATGATTAGGCTCCAGCACTGGGAGTCTGGTCAGTTTCCTTAGGCCCATGTTGGTGGGTTATTTCCTGTTTCACAAATCAGAGCATTTCTACCTCGGAACCTCATGGGTCTGGTCCTAGAATCTAGGCCGCTTATTAAACATCTCCCAGCAGGTTTGCCGCATCCTGTCCCCCTCCCTTTCTCCACCCTGTGAATTTCCTGCCCCGCGCCAACCTCCAAACCAGACTGTGCAAACCTTCCCATCTCCGGTGTATTTGCTGTCCCTCTTCCTCCCGCAGGAACCCAGCAGCAACCGCCCCCCCCACGATGATACCTACCTCAGCTGGTTCCTCTGCAGCCATTTCCCTTCCGTGTCCCATGGGAGGACGGGATGAACTGGAGCAAAACGGGGACGTCATTCTGCAGCCTGGGTGGGTGAGAAGGGTAATTGTGGGGGTTTCAGAACAGACTTTAGTTTATTTCACAGCATGATTCCCCCAGACCCTTTCCCTGGAGACAGACATTCTAGATTCTGTGATGCTGGGAAAATGCTTCATCTCTTTATTACAGTGTAGACCTGGCTCCTCCTGCCAGGCTAAGCCAACAGAGAGATGTCCAACCTCCCTTCTCCCTCCCCCCACCCCGTAACAAAGTGTCTGAACACAAGGCTAGAAAAGAGCAGAAGCAAAGGAGTCACTGTGGGGGATTCCCTCGGACACTGACCCCACGGCAGCCACACCCGGCAGGAGGAACATGGAGTCAGGAACTGGCTTTTCCTCTGTCTGATCCTTTTCTTGTTCACTGGAAAGTGATTCTGCCCAGGGATGCTGCAACACGTGTGTCTGGTGGATTAGAGAGCTGGAAATCTCTCTCCCCCTCATTTCTACCACTGCCCCTTTCAGTCTCCCCTTCCCCTGTCCTCTCTCCTTGCCCCTCTCCGGCTGGGAAAGTCCCATTCCTGGGTTCTTTGCTCTCCCATCGATGGATTTTCTCCTGGCAATTGCTAATGGGAGGAGAAATGAGGAGGGGCTGTTTGTGCAGAGTCACTTGCTTGCCAGTCCCCAGCACTTTCCCTGAGGTCTTTCAGTTACCTGCAGTCTGGGGCTCAGAATTTAGTGAACAGGGCCCAGGGCTGCCCTATGGGGCTAGTACCAGCTGGAGAAAGTCATCACCTGGGCTGGGCAGAGAAGAAGCTTCAATTAAGGTCACTTCCGAGCACAGAACCCCGACCGGGTCACAATGGAGGCTGCAGCATCTGACCCAGGAAGCTGAACCCCAATATGCTGAGCAGAGAGGGACAGGGCGTTGGAGCAGCCTTCCCTCCTTGAGCTCTCTGGGGGGAGCAGCTAATGAGAGCCCCTCCTCACAGGGAGAATTGCTGATCTCATTTGCCCCACTGTCCACCTGGAGTCACTCCTCGTCTTTCCATGCAGTGACTCTGGATAAACAGTGGTCTCAGTGAAACCAGATTTCAGGAAGAATGAGTCCAGAGTGCTGTGGAAGAGACCATTGTGTGGCAGTGCTAACCCCCTCCCCCCTCCCGCACCCCCAGATCGAGAACAAGGACTGGGGGGCACGAATTTTCCCAACGGAACCGGAACTTCCTGCAGTTTTCAAAAGAGGAGAAAAGCAAAATCTGCGATTTCACACTAAGAGTGTTTGGTAAGTAGATAGAAAGTTATCACAGTGACTGGAGGTGGCCGGGGAATGCCGGGCAGTGCTTGGAGCCAGGACATTGGCACACGTAGATCAGAGAGAAGGACCATGGTTAGTAGCACTCCCCATAGCCCCCAGCCAGGGTCCCACCAGATAATCCCTGGGACTCAGCCCCCAGAATCCCTGGCCAGGAACCCCAGATACCCCTCAAAGCCCCACCGGCCCGGGAATCCCCACCAGACCATCACTGCCAGGTTGGGAATCCCAAAGGGTTCCCCCCAAGAAGAGCCCCCAGCAGCTAGGGACACCCCCCCAACAGACCGCCCCCTGGGAACTCAGCCCCTCACTGCCTACCTGGGATTCTCCCCCTGCCTTCCTAGGACCTCTGCCTGCCCTCCAGTAGGATCTGCCCTGCCCTTTGCCTGGGATCCCCTGATGCTTTACAGTGGGACCCCTCACGCTGCTTGCCCGGCATCCCCTGACCTAGCGCAGGAGATCCACCCCCCTCCCCCCAGCTCTGTGCACTGGGCATGGCAACGATCCCAGGAGCCAGCGGGGGAAGCCCAGACAGAGCCCTTGGAACAGCACCGGGCACCCTCTAGCGCCCTGTCCCGGCACCCCAAGAGATGTGCACCCCGCTGTTCTGCAGCCACCAGCCACCAGCGATACCCACCTCCAGGCCCCATCGCCTCAGGGCTGGGCACATCAGAGCCATCCCCCGAAACCCCAAACCTCCAGAGCCACCAACCTGACTAGGGTGCCCCCTGCCCAGTCACCCACACACCTCCCCCCACCACAATGCCCCTTCAGCGCCAGCTGCAATCTCCCCACACAGGCGACACCCCTTGCCCCCAGCAACAGTGTTACCCCACAGTGTGTGATAAGTGGGTTACCCGTTATCACCGCCCCCTGCTGGCCAGTCACACGGGCAGAGGGAGCCCTGGGGGGTGCTGCTTTAAACAGGAGACTGGAAGGCCTGGAGGCCCAAAACAGGTAAGAAATGTCCATGGCCTGTCACTAGCAAATAATGGCCACCATGGATCCACCCCAGAGGTGGCTGCATCTTAGCACTGCGGGAAGCAACCCCTCATGGAGGCCATTTGTCGTGGGGTTTGCGATACTTCTGGACCCACGCTGCCCTCAGAGTGACCTCCTCATCCTGTGCCAGACAGAGAAAAGAAAAAGGTCCAGCCAACTCTCCTGTTACCAGGTGTGGGCCATTTATCCCCAAACAGGGGGTGGCCTCTGGGTTTGATGTGTATTAAAGAGGCGGCTGGTCTCTTTCATCGGCAAACAGTTTAACAGAGAGAAAGGGGGGGAAGAAATGATTCTGAAAGGGGAGAGAGGAGAAAGATGATCACTGCAAAATTTAACCCCCTGCAACATCCAAGATGGAGAACGACTCAGAGCAACAGGTTCCCTCCAAGGAAGGAGAATTTGCTGGGATTTAGAAACATGGCGAACAGCCCCAAACACAAAAGGATTTGTAATTGACATTTGATAATGTGAAAGTCATAATCAGTCAGCAGCCATGGTAATCAGAGACCACTACGTGGAAGTAGACACCTCGCCTACGCAAGACCTTGCATTTTTACAGTTGTCCTTCGCCTACACAAGAATAGTGTTTTCCAGCTGAGATAGTTATTTCTATACCAGTTTTTACTGACCAGATAACAGACATCTGAGATCTGGTAACCACCAATCAAATGTTAACACACCAGGGCTTTGTCTAAGTGTGTATAAAAGACCTGTAATTTCTATGTTAATTGAAGTCCTGTCACTTGGTACAGACTTCCCTGGGGGCTGGGCTCTGGGGGGGTCTGGGGCCCCTGGCTGGGGGCTGGGCTCTGGGGGGGTCGGGGGCCCCTGCCTGGGGGTCTGGGCTCTGGGGGGGGTCTGGGGCCCCTGGCTGGGGGCTGGGCTCTGGGGGGGTCGGGGGCCCCTGGCTGGGGGTCTGGGCTCTGGGGGGGTCTGGGGCCCCTGGCTGGGGGTCTGGGCTCTGGGGGGGTCGGGTGCCCCTGGCTGGGGGTCTGGGCTCTGGGGGGGTCGGGGGCCCCTGGCTGGGGGTCTGGGCTCTGGGGGGGGTCTGGGGCCGCTGGGTGGGGGCTGGGAATGTGACATCACCGATTCTGCTTTTCTCCCCTCTGGAAAACTGTGGAAACGTCCGGTTCCATTGGGAAAATTCATCCCCCGAGTCCTTGTCCTAGATCTGGGGTGCGGGAGGGGGGAAGGGGGTTCGCTCTGCCCCACAACGGTCTCTTCCACAGCGCTCTGGACTCGTTCTTCCTGAAACCTGGTGTCACGGACACCACTGTTAATCCAGAGTCACTGCCTGGACAGACGAGGAGTGACTCCAGATGGACAGTGGGGCAAATGAGATCAGCAATTCCCCCTGTGAGGAGGGACTCTCATTAGCTGCTCACCCCAGAGAGCTCAAGGGGGGAAGGCTGCTCCAACGCCCTGTCCCTCTCTGCTCAGGATATTGGGGTTCAGCTTCCTGGGTCAGACGCTGCAGCCTCCATCGTGATCTGGGAGACCAGGCTTAGCAGCTGCTGCTCCCCCAGCGGGGTCTGTGCTGGGAAGTGACCTTAATTAAACCTTCTTCTCTGCCCGGCCCAGGTGATGACTTTCTCCAGCTGGCACCAGCCCCCTAGGGCAGCCCTGAGCCCCGTTAATACTAAATTCTGAGCCAGAGATTCCAGGTAACTGGAAGAAACGAAGGGGAAATGCTGGGGTCTGGCGTTAAAATGACTCTACTCAAACAGACCCCTTCCCCCCACTCATTTCTCATCCCATTAGCAATTGCAGGAGCAAATCCAGCCTTGGGGGAGCAAACAACCCAGCAATGGGACTTTCCTACAGGACGGGCAGGGGGAGGGGACAGGGAAAAGGAGATAGAAGGAGAAAGAGACTGAAAGGGGCCGTGGGACGGAAGAGTTTTGAGAGAGATTTCCAGATCTCTGATCTGCCCAGACAGATGTATTACTGCACCCTGGTTGAAATCACTTTCCTGTGGAAAAATGAGAATCGGACAGAGAAAAACCCAGTTCCTGACTCTATTCCTCCTCCTGCTGTGGGGTCAGTGTCTGAAGGAATCCCCCACAGTGGATCCTTTGGTTCTGCTTTTTTCTAGCCTTGTTTTCAGAGGCTTTGTTATGGGATTTTAGGAGGGAGAAGGGAGGTTAAAAAGGTCTCTGTGGGCTTATCCTTGCAGGAGGGGCCAGGTCTCCACTGTAATAAAGAGATGGAGCATTTTCTCAGCATGGCAGACTCTAGGCTGTCTCTGCAGGGAAAGGGCCGGGGGGAATCGTGATATGAAATTAACTAAAGCCTGTTCTGAAACCTCCACAACTGCCCTTCTCACCCTGCCAGGCTGCAGAATGACGCGCACGTCTCCCTCCACTTCATCCCGCCCTCCCATGGGACAGGGTAGAGACATGGCTGCAGAGGAGTCAGTTCAGGTAGGGATTATCGCGGGGGTTGCTGGTGGGTTCCTGCAGGAGGAAGAGGGACAGCAAATACACTGGATATGGGAAGATTTGCACAGTCTGGTTTGGAGGTTGGAGCGGGGCAGCAAATACACATGGTGGAGAAAGGGAGGAGGACAGGGTGCAGCAAACCTGGAGTTGTTTAATAAGTGTCCTAGATTCTAGGAACAGACCCATAAGGTTCGGAGGTGGAAATGCCCTAATTTCTTGAACAGAAATAACCTACCTACATGGGCTAAGAATACTGACCAGACTCCCAGTGCTGAAGCCTGATCTGACTAACCAGCGGCTGCTGTGAGATATGAAGGGGGCTCCTACCAGTCAGGCTTAGGGGAGATTCCCCTCCCTTCATATCCAGCTCCTCACAATGGGGAGGGTGTTGGGCTTCCTACCAGAGATCTCGCCCTGGACTCTGCTAGGGGCAACAGGTACTGAGTGTTGGACTCTTGCTCTTTCAGGGGCCGGTGACCTTCGAGGAGGTGGCTGTGTATTTCACCAGGGAAGAGTGGGCTCTGCTGGACCCCGCTCAGAGAGCCCTCTACAGAGACGTCATGCAGGAGAACTATGCGAATGTGACCTCGCTGGGTAAGGGTTACTGTGCCCTCGGTTCTTGGAAGGGGAAAAGAAGAGAGAAGGTTCACGCCAGCCCCAAAATGCCACCTCTACTCTGTCCTGTTTCAGCATCACCCCCATATGCCAGTGACACACACACTGCCAGAGACCCTCCCCTGCTGCAGAACACTTTTGGGAACGGAGCACAGGCGCCAAATATCTCCTGTTTGCTCAAGTAAAACAGGGTTAGGTGCAGCATAACCAACAGAAGGTTCCTACCCCTGACCTCTCAGACACTGAGCCTACTCCACCGAAACCAGAATGTGCTTGGGGTGTAACGAGCAGGCTGCTGGGCCAGGGTTACTTATCACACAGACACTCAGTGCGTCCTTGAATGCTGGCTGGGGGTATCTAGAGAAGGATTTAGCATTAGTGGGGCCCTGAGCTCAGCTTCATTTTGGGGGCCCCTCCTTGGGACCCAGCCAAGAAAAAGAACGTTCTCTCTTATCTCCCCCCATCACCATTTTTCATTCTTTTTTTCTTCATCCTCCTCCTATAAGTAATAGGAAGTAACTGAAAAGAAAGTGAGGTACCTTGATTGTTTTTGTAGTGAAACTTATTTTTCCACAGACCACTTGAAAATCACCATGGGTCTCCACGGACCTGTCACGGAGTATAGGGGAGTCCGGCCCTGCACCCCTCTTCCCCGGATTCACTGGGAGTCTCAGCCAGCCAGTAGAACAGAAGGTTTATTAGAGATGCCAGGAACACAGTCCAACCAGAGCTTGTCAGTACATCCAGGACCCCTCAGTTGGGTCCTTCCGGGGGGCAGGGAGCTTAGACCCCAGCCTGGGGGCTCCCTGCATTTCGCCCCACAGCTCCAAATGGGGCAGGGAGGCCAGACCCTGTCTGCCCCCCTCCCCTCCTCTCCTCTTCCCAAGCCAGCCCAAACTGAAAACACACAGACAAAAACTTCCCCTCCCCCCGGGGCTCCTCCTCTCGCCTTTTGTCCCTTCTCCCAGCCAAAGGTGTCACCTCCCAACCCCCGTCCTGGCTCATGTTACAGCCCCAGGTAAAGTCTCCCTTTCCTAATGCAATGCCGCAGGTCCCAGGGAACCTCCCCCACAAACCTCCCAGGTTGAATCCACCTCACTCTCTACTCCGTCACAGTCCTCAATCACTTCTATGCAGTCCAATAAAAGGTATTTCTCACCCACCTCGCCCCGCCTTCAGGACGGACTCAGTATGTTCTGCCGCCCTTCACTCAGACAGGAAGGAGAATAACATTTCATTCCACTCAATGCTACAGTGATTTGTAACCCAACACCAGCCAAAACTCGTTCCTTTGGCAAAGCGGCCCCATCATGCTGCATACCCAGGCCGAGTAGGGGTGTCTGGGCAAACACGGTCTGGTCCTGAAGTCTTTCCCCAGCTCATCACTCGATGTGAGGGGGGAGCTCATCCAGACCCTGCGTACACTTAGTATTTAAAAACTCCTGAGTATCCCTATCTCCGCTGCTCTTAGATTTCTCCTCCTGTCCTTTTTTGACACCTCAGATGAGGTGGCCGAGTGGTTAAGGTGATGGACTGCTAATCCATTGTGCTTTGCACGCATGGGTTCGAATCCCATTCTCATCGGATGCATTTAATTGTCTCCTTCCTTTAGAAGCAACCATCTCCCCTTATGGTACAATGAGAGACCAAAGGGTAGGAATAAATGGTAAATTTTCACAATGGAGAGGGGTAACTAGTGGTGTTCCCCAAGGGTCAGTCCTAGGACCAATCCTATTCAACCTATTCATAAATGATTTGGAAGAAGGGGTAAACAGTGAGGTGGCAAAGTTTGCAGATGATACTAAGCTGCTCAAGATAGTTAAGACCAAAGCAGACTGTGAAGAACTACAAAAAGATCTCACAAAACTAAATGATTGGGCAATAAAATGGCAAATGAAATTTAATGTGGATAAATGTAAAGTAATGCACATTGGAAAAAATAACCCCAACTATACATAGAATATGATGGGGGCTAATTTAGCTACAACTAATCAGGAAAAATATCTTGGAGTCATCGTGGATAGTTCTCTAAAGATGTCCACGCAGTGTGCAGCGGCAGTCAAAAAAGCAAACGGGATGTTAGGAATCATTAAAAAGGGATAGAGAATAAGACGGAGAATATCTTACTGCCCCTATACAAATCCATAGTGCGCCCACATCTTGAATACTGCATACAATTGTGGTCTCCTCATCTCAAAAAGGATATATTGGCATTAGAAAAGGTTCAGAGAAGGGCAACTAAAATGATTAGGGGTCTGGAACGGGTCCCATATGAGGAGAGATTAAAGAGGCTAGGACTTTTTAGCGTGGAAAAGAGGAGACTATGGGGGGTATGATAGAGGTATATAAAATTATGAGTGGTGTGGAGGAAGTGAATAAGGAAAAGTTATTTACTTGTTCTCATAATAAAAGAACTAGGGGCCACCCAATGAAATTAGTGGGCAGCAGGTTTAAAACAAATAAAAGGAAGTTCTTCTTCACACAGCGCACAGTCAACCTGTGGAACTCCTTGCCTGAGGAGGCTGTGAAGGCTAGGACTATAACAGGGTTTAAAAGAGAACTTGATAAATTCATGGAGGTTAAGTCCATTAATGGCTATTAGCCACAATGGGTAAGAAATGGTGTCCTTAGCCTCTGTTTGTCAAAGGGGGGTGATGTATGGCAGGAGAGAGATCACTTGATCATTACCTGTTAGGTCCACTCACTCCGGGTCAGCTGGCATTGGCCACTGTCGGTGGACAGGATACTGGGCTGGATGGACCTTTGGTCTGACCCAGTACGGGCTTTCTTATGTTCTTATGTTCTAAGCGGGAGGAGATTATGAGGCCCCCAGCTCTCTCTAGTGTTCATCCTCTCCCACCTTATGTCCTCCGGGATTGTCAGGGGGTGGCCAGGTGGAAGGTGCTTGCATCTAAGTGCTTGGCTGGAGGTGCAGAAAGTGGGGGCTGGGATGGAGCTGCATGGGCAGCAGCACCCCAGAAAGCAGGCTGGGATCAAAGGACCTGGGGAATATCTCAGTCCCTTTTCTGTAGGTACGATGAATGCAGCCCCCGCTCCTGGGTCTTCAGGGACAGGATATTTCTTTGCAAAATAAAGCTTTTAATCAAAAGGAGTAAAACGAAATGGGCACCCGATGGTGCGAGAGACTAAGGAATGAGAAGCCCCAGGATTCCTGAGTCCTCATTGACTCTGAAAAGGGATTTATTTAAACTCCCTTTATTTTTATGGCTGGTAAAATATAAGGACCAAGCGATTTCAGTGGCTCTGACGCAGGGGTTGCGGATGCTCTAACCGTACCTCAAATGGAATAATGATTGTATCCCTGAGTCATTAAAGGCAGGCAGGTTCCCAAAGGCAATTCCAATGGGTTCCCTACAATTGGTGATGCTGAGCAGCAGGGGAACCGCTCTGGGTCCCACTGTCAGTTCCCCTCTGTTTTCCATCACTCCGAGTGCTTCCGACTCCTGGGTGAGGTTTTCCTTGCAAGGTCTGTCTGTGACTCCTTGTGTGTAGGAAGTAAAGAGTGTGGGGCTCTCACTGAACTGAAGGAGGAAAACGGTTGGTTGAGAGACCTGGGGAAAGAATAAAACAGGCCCAGAAGCGCGGGTGCTGGAATGGGGAGGCAGGGGGCCCTGGCCCCCAACCTTTGAAGGTAGGGGGAATATGCCCTCCAACTCTTTCCCAGTCCTAAGGGTGAGCAACAGTGGGAGAGGGTGGAGAGGAGCAACGGGTGGCATCTTGTGGAGATGGGCAGTGTGGGGAGAGGGCTCAGGGGAAATGGGTGGGGCCTCAGGGGACAGGGCCATGGTTTGGGTACCTGTGGACCCCACACTTTTAGGGGCTTCCACTGCTCCTGCCCACAAGGATGACAAAATATTAGCAGGCTATTGTCTAAGCTACTCGGCCAGTTTGTCTAATGGGCTCATCCCTCTATTGGCCAGAAACCAAACCTAGACCTCCCGCTGTAGCTATGACTTCTGCTACTGAACCACCAATGCGCTAACTCCTCTTGTGAGACATTTCCTTCTGCACAATACTGCTGCTATTCCAATGATTTACTCCAGGAGACATTTTTCTTAGCCTGGTTTAGTGGTCACTTGTTTCTTTAACAAATGTCAGTCCCTGGCCCTGTGGTCCAGACGTGGTCATTCAAATCAAGCTTCAAGTGAACAATTCTTTCCCATTCCCACTCTGTGGGAGGGGAGGCTTTTCAAAGCCCTCTCTGTGCTACTGCACGTGGCTAAGCAAAGAGAACAAACCCCAAATCCCTCCTGTGCTTTGGGAGCCGGGTTTGCTGTTTGATTTCTGTATTTCAGGTGACTTCAAGCCTAGGCGTTGGGATTATTTACCAGTTACTCTGGTATTGGAGCATTACTGTGCTCACAGCTGTGATGGCCGAGTGGTTAAGCTGTTGGAGTTGAAATCCAATAGGGTTCCACTGCGCAGGTTTGAATCCTGCTCATAGAGAGGCCTGTGTTTTAGCCCCAGTTTCTAACCAAGTCAATACGTCTATACAAACCCCTGAGACACTCTCAATTCTCTCCCTAGCCCAAGTCAATCTGGTTCTGCTCCTTTCCTATCGATGCCTGGGACACTACCTCACGCTGTGTCCCTGAGGTGTCAGGCAAACTCTCAGCACCATCCAGCATCCTGACCTTGTGACTTGTGGGTTGGATTTATTTTAGTGGGACACGGGACATGTGGAGGATAATTTAAACTCTTAATTTCCTTAGGGTTCGCCTTCAATATACTTGTATGGTGGTTAATTCATCACCATTACAGGTCTATTTTATTTATTAGAATAGCACAAGTAAGTCACAGAAGTGACATAGTAACCGTAGCGAGTCTATGCTGACATAACTTGAGTTAACATGGGCTTGGAGTGTCGATATGGCCTCAGGTCTATGAAATGTTTGGGTGAGGTAATAGGAAGAGGATGAGGGGAGACCAAGTTTCATTCAGGATTTAGGCTCCAGCTTTTGTGGAAGTGGCCTTACGGCACCCTAAAGGCTCGGGATCAAAGAGCCCCATAAGAACCAAATATCCTATATTGATTAAAATGTCTTGACCTCAGGGTGTGTAACTCATGTGTTTAGAATTCGTGGGGTTGCAGGTGTGTGTTCATTATGTGTTGAAGGCCAAAACTACAAAAGGGTCCAACCAAGAATTCGATCAGTTCCTCAGGATCGGGACATCAGCTGTTAGCCATGGGAATCAGGGATGCTGCATCCCCATGCTCTGCATGTCCCTAACACTCTGACTGCCAGATGCTGGGAGGGGAGGATGGGACGGTTCACTCAGTGAGTGGCTGTTGTGTTCCTTCCCTCAGTTCCTTCCCTCAGGCGCACCTGGCACTGGCCGCTGTCAGAAGACAGGATACAAGACCAGACGAACTGTTCGTTTGACCCACTATGGCAGTTCTTATGCTCAGGTTCCTCCTTCCCGCTCCCTGCGCTGCTGAACCCTAAAATCCCTGTTGGCCAGTAATATGAGCTGGGAGCCCAGAGGCCAAAGCCCGCTATGACAGAGACCCAAAGTGTAGAGATTTGCCAGAAGCATTAGGTGGCTCCCTGCCACCTCCCTCCATGCTACGCTGCTCCTGGAAGTGGCCAGTATGTCCCTGCAGATCCTGGGGGGGAAACATCTCCAAACACTGTCCCCGCCCTGACGGCAAAGAGAGAACTCCACAGGCTGGCACCACGGGGAGCTGAACCCAGGATCTCCTGTTTACTAGGCAGGTGCTTTCGCCAGCTAGGCCATGGTGCCTGCCTGAAGAAAACCCTTGCAACAGTTCCACTTTATCCAAGCTAAACCCCCCACCACTGCAACTTGAGACCATGACTCCTTGTTCTGTCATCTTCTACCACCGAGAACAGTCTAGATCCACCCTCTTTGGAACCCCCTTTCAGGTAGTTGAAAGCAGCTATCAAATCCCCCCTTGGGGGGAGGGATAGCTCAGTGGTTTGAGCATTGGCCTGCTAAACCCAGGGTTGTGAATTCAATCCTTGAGGGGGCCATTTGGGGATCTGAGGCAAAAATTGGGGATTGGTCCTGCTTTGAGCAGGGGGTTGGACTAGATGACCTACTAAGGTCCCTTCCAACCCTGATATTCTATGATTCTTCTCTTCTGCAGACTAAACAATCCCAGTTCCCTCAGCCTCTCCTCATACGTCATGTGCTCCTGCCCCCTAATCATTTTTGTTGCCCTCCGCTGGACTCTTTCCAATTTATCCACATCCTTCTTGTAGTGTGGGGCCCAAAACTGGACACAGTACTCCAAATGAGGCCTCACTGGTGCTGAATAGAGGGGAATGATCACGTCCCTTGATCTGCTGGCAATGCCCCTACTTATACAACCCAAAATGCAGTTAGCCTTCTTGGCAACAAGGGCACACTGTTGACTCATATTCAGCTTTTCGTCCACTGTAACCCCTAGGTCCTTCTCTGCAGAACTGCTGCCCAGCCCTAGTCTGTAGCAGTACATGGGATTCTTCCATCCTAAGTGCAGGACTCTGCACTTGTCCTTGTTGAACCTCATCAGATTTCTTTTGGCCCAATCCTCTAATTTGTCTAGGTCCCTCTGTATCCTATCCCTACCCTCCAGTGTATCAACCACTCCTCCCAGTTTAGTGTCATCTGCAAACTTGCTAAGGGTGCAGTCCACACCATCCTCCAGATCGTTGATGAAGATATTGAGCAAAACCGGCCCCAGCACCGACCCTTGGGGCACTCCACTTGATACCGGCTGCCAACTACCAGCCTGTAGTTCCCTGCATCCTCCCTTCTTCCAGGATGGGCACTATATTACCCTTTTTCCAGTTATCTGGGACCTCAACCAATCACCATGAGTTTTCCAAGATAATAGCCAATGGCCCTGTAATCACATTCACCAACTCTTTTAGCACCCTCAGCAGCAGTGCATCCAGCCCAAAGTCAAAAAGGGTCCTCAATAAATACCTTCAGAAGTCCTTGGGGGATATCACAAGGAAAAAGTGTCCCTTTATCTGACCAGGAACTTGAACCCTTGACCCTCAGAGTAAAAGTCTGACGCTTTACCAACTGAGCTAGCCAAGTTTACATACTGAATACTTCCCGTGACAGACATAGCACTTAAAGGAAGGAGTATCAGGGCCAGGTTTAGTAGTCAGCTGTAGGTTGGAGGGAGGAAGAGTCCGGCCCACCTCTTCTCCTCTGTGCACCTAGAGCAGAAGCGGCTGGTGCTGACAACCCCAAGGGACGGCTTAAAAGTCACAGAGCAACCGAGGGTGGGGCAAGAGGAGGGGAGGACCATGCCTACGCATGACCTGAGGACCTCCACAAAGATGCCCAGCCCGTCTTCTCCCTGCCACCTGGCACGCCAAACCCCCACCAAAGGCCACCTGCTGACCAGCATGTTCATGTGTTCTGGGGCCAGCGTCACTAGGTGGTAGGAAAGCAGAGCCACCCCACCCACCCCCCAGTGGGGCCTCTTACCGTTCCCACTCAAGGGGCTCCTTTTGGTGGTGGGGAAGGAGATTTTCCCCAAAAGACGCTTTTACCCAGCTGCTGAGACGCACCGAAGCACCTAGGGACTGCTCTTAAATGCCTTCAGACAGCTTGACTAGCTCAGTTAGAGCACCTCTGGCTCTGAAAATTGAGCTTTGATTCCCTCTTGGGATTCCTCTTCAAGAATACAACACAAAATCTGCCTAAGCCCCCTTCCCCCAGTAATCAGGGGGAAATAACCATGGCTGGGTACCTCCAAGAAGAAATATTTTCCCAACTCACAGGCACTGAGTCTAGAAAAGAAAGCTTTAATAAAAAGGAGGAAAACAACCTTGGATTAATTTGGGAATAGCCCACAATCCGAATTCATACCGTAGCACTATGAACAAAACACCCACCCCCCAGTACACTGGGGAACATCCTTTTGCCTTGGGTGCTTATATCCAGACACCAAAACCTCTTCGGATGTCCCCTCCCTTCTCTGCACCTCACTCACAGGTGTTGCCCTGGGTCAGTGAAAACCCAGAGTAGCATCTGCAGGGTTCACCTCTCACCGTCGGGGGATGGGAGGGAAGCCCTTTCTGGCTCCGCTGTCTGGCCACATTGGCAGTCACTTACCATCCACCCTATCACCGCTCTGCTAGCCGCCCTCTCTCGGCTGAGATGTCTTGAGCTCCCACCAGGAGTGGCGGAAGCTCACTAAAAGTGGCAGGCCCCGGTGCCGGAACAGTGGCCTTGTCCCACTTCTTCCACTTGAGACCACACTCTTAATTGCCCCTTCTCCCCAAAGCCCCACTCCTGCCCTGCCTCTTCCCTCCAAAACCCCACCTCCTGCTGGCTGCCCCTCCCCAGAATCACTCGCCCTTACGGTCATTACAAAGGGGGAAGGCAGAGCCCTCCCGCTTTTAAAAGTCATGTGGCCTTGTTCCCCCCTGTTCCGGCATGTCCTGGTACCTCCACTGACACGTCTTTAAGTGATTCCAGCTGTTAGTGTGGGAGCCTCACTGCTAGTGCAGACTAGGCAGTTTCTTACATCAGGGACACTGTCCCCAAGCAGGACTAATGCTGAGACCTGGTGATCAGTGATCTCAGATCTGTTGGTTTGCAGCAAGACTCAAAATTGAGTCTCAATCAGCTCTGTTGTTACACAGCGAAGACCAAAAGGGTCAAATGGTGCCTGGGCCCCTTAAGAAGAACCCAGCCCATCAAGTACCAGCACTTGGCTCTCCCCTCTCTCAACTCCACTTAGCATTGTTTGGAGTCAGTCCTTACCTCTGTCAGCCTGGGGGATTGGGAGAAATGCTCCGAGCAAGGGCTCCAGTGGTGCAATGGGTTAGCGCACAGTACTTATACGGCAGTGCTGAGCGGAGACATGCTGAGGTTGTGAGTTTGAGCCTCACCTGGAGCACTGGTTTTCATTAACCCGATGGCTTTGTCCACTTCTTTGGCCCCATGGACCCTAGAATTCCATCCCAGGGGACACTGAGGGGGGAAGGAATCAAAAATGCCCCTTAACTTATCACCTCCTCTGCAGAGTGCAGGTCAGACACCACAAATCTACAATCCTTCCTCCCTCACCGGCCCCATGCCAGGATCTCTCAAGCAGAGCCTAGAGCGCTGCCCATCCTTTGAGCCCCCCGACACCCTCTCAATCTTTGCTCCCCAACCCACCTTTCTACATGTGAAAATCCCCATCGGGGAGGGAGAGGAGCAGGGAGCCAGCAGTCTCGGTGGCAGGATTATCTACGGCAGCGCGCTGAGTGGTTGGGGGGCTGAGCTACACCCCTTCGGAGCTTTTCAGGGATGAGATTTTGATGAATTGTAACACAAAGAAAATCTCTCCTGTTCGGGCCTGTTTGTCACCTTTTGCCCTTGTGCCCCCTCAGCCTCTGTTCTTCCGGATAGGGAAGGTGCAGAGACAAGTCCCAGGCTTTCTGTCACAAAGTCTGTATCCACCTCTGAAATATTGCCACTGGGAGAGTATGGCTCCCAATTCTCCCATAGAGGGATTGCAAGAGCGGCTACCCAGTTGGGCCTGGGTGTGTCAGAGATCCAGGCTATAGGGGGCAGGTGACCCAGGGCCTATAACGTCCCTGCCTGAGGGGAGGTCAATGCATGTGGTGGGCTGTGAGCACCACAGGTTTTTACCCTGTCCAGGTAACCCAGGAACTAAGCCAGGAATGGGGTGAGGAAGCAAGTCAAGCTGAGCAAGGCAGGAAAAAAAATTCATCTTCCCTCCATGGGCTGCTCGCAATGACGTCCTTTTTCTGTGCCATGGCTGACAAAAACATCCCGTACAGAGAAGCATCAGGTCAAAAAGGTGTAGAAGTAGCTTTGTGGGGAGAGTGTTAGACTGAAGATCTAGAGGTCCCAGGTTCAATTCCAGGCTTTGGCATGTGCTTTGTGTGCAGGGTTGGGCTGTTTTCTCGAAGCGCATGGGTACCTTTACCCACCACGAGTCCCTCCTGTCAGGATCCCCAGCAGGAAAAGACAGTGGGGGCTTGTGCCCACCTGGGCTTTCCATCTTCTCTTGCTCTTTCTCAGCAAGGGGAAGGAAAAGAAGCTCTCCTTCAAGCTGGAGTCACAAGGGCAAGAGAAGGTTGACTTCCTGAGCGCTGGTTCCAGACCTTTGCTCTACCAGCTGAACCCATGAAGAGCTGCCACCACTTTCCCCACCCGCTAAGAGAGGTAAGTCACCTGGTGTCACTGTTGCTCTCTGAGAGAGACGCTGCATTACCCACGTGGAGATATGCCTCTCTCATGAAGCTGAAAGGACTTTGAGCCCTGCTTTCACTGGCAGGACCAAGTACTGCCCCCTGACAGATTTTTGCCCCAGATCCCTAAATGGCCCCCTCAAGGATTGAACTCACAATGCTGAGTTTAGCAGGCCAATGCTCAAACCACTGAGCTATTCCTCCCTCCTGACTGAGAGTATAAATCATGGCCCCTGAATCTTGGGGGCGTGGGAGCCCGGGGGCCCCTCAGCACCATCTACTGTGTGGGGTGGTGGAAAGCCCCAAAGGGCCCATTGTACCCCTGGGGAGGGGGAAGCCCCAGGGACCCGCTGCCACTCTGGACACTGCAGCGGAAGCCCCAGGCAGCCTTTAGGGCCGGGCTCTGCTGGGTGTTTATTCCTTCCTGTCATCGCTGTGGAAGTGTAAACAGAGAGAATTTGCTCCTCTTTTCTATGTGGAACAAAAGAAAGCGGCTGAATCATTTCCAGGGCTGTAAGTAATAAAACAGAAACTAGCAGAGGATCACCCGGTGTCACTGTCGCTCTCTGAGAGATGCTGTGTGCATTACCCCACCTGGCCACCCAGTGTCACTGTTGCTCTCTGAGAGAGATGCTGTGTGCATTACCACACGTGGCCACCCAGTGTCACTGGGGGTCCCTCAGCACCATCTGCTCTGTGGGGTGGTGGAAAGTTCCAAAGGGCCCATTGTACCACTGGGGAGGGGGAAGCACCAGGGGCCCGCTGCCACTCTGGCCACTGCAGGGGAAGCCCTGTGGGGCCTGTGGGGCTGGGCTCTGCTGGGTGTTTATTCCTTCCTGTCATCACTGTGGAAGTGTAAACAGAGAGAATTTGCTCCTTTTTTCTATGCGGAACAAAAGAAGGCGGCTGAATCATTTCCGGGGCTGTAAGTAATACAACAGAAACTAGCAGAGGGTGGTTTCGATCCATTGACCTCTGGGTTATGGGCCCAGACTTTCCACCACCATCTTCCATTTGGCTCTGGTCAAACTTGTTTCCTTTGAATGGGCCCAGCTTGCCGAATGAGCCAGATCGCTCTGTATCACTGCCCTCTCCTCATCAGTAATTACCGCTCTGCCGGTATTTTGTCACCCACCAATCTTATCAGCAGTGATTGGATGTTATCTCCCAATTCATTGATACAAAATTATTTTAAAAAATTAGTCCTTGAGAGCTTCTTCAGACCCTTAGTCCCCAGGTCTCTCCGAGATGGCTGAGCGTGTGGTCTCCTCCCGCGCCTGACTAGCCTCTGCCCTGAGAACGATGCGTCCAGCTCGCTGTGTGCACAGCCAGGGACATCCTGCTAACCCGCAGTGTCGACAGGATGATGTTAACACGGCTCTCGGGCCAGCCCTTCCCTCCTGCAGGCTGGACGTGTGGGCGGGGATGGGGAAAGAGGAAATCTTTAACCAGCAACCCGAACCCATTGCTTACCTGGGGCTGCAGCAGAACCATGGTGACATGAGAGGTATCCATGGGAATAGCAGAGCCCTCCTTTTAAAACTGATGGGGCCATGCCCCCCCCCCATTGCTGTGCCCCCCTAGAATTGCCCTGCCTGCTGGCTAGTCAGGGCAATGTGCTTCCCATAGAAGAGCAGTAACAGGGCTAGAGGAAAGCCAGTCAACATTTTTTGTTTCTCTGATGAAAACTGGCCCAGTCCCTGCCCCAAACCGAACTTGTCACAGATAATTGTCAACAACTGAATTTTCTGTTTGTGGCTAAGACATTGATTTTTTTTTAAATATTGAAATTGGATTCAGGATTGTTGGCAAGCATTTTTGGCAACAAAGTTGTTAAATGACCATGTAAATGGCAACACAGTCCTGCTTCCGTGCTGGGCTCACCCCCAGCTTGGGGGTCCAACAGCTGCAGGAGAGGAGGAGATCGGTGAAAGCTGCAGGACCCCCAGATCCAGCTCTTGGGGAGCAGAGCAGCACAGCAGCAGCAAACCCTCAGCTCCGATCACAGGCCACTGGGCACCACCGCCAGCCCCACGGACCATGGGGAAGTTAGCCCAGCATCTGATCTCAGGGACTGGCACTCACGGAGACACAGTAGCTCATCCTGCCCTGCGCAGCTCCCCCCGGATCAGGTGGATCGCTGCCAGCCCGGGGGAGAGACGCTCCCCAGCGAGGGTGACCAGATGTCCTGATTTTATAGGGCCACTTCCGCTATTTGGGGCTTTGTCTTATATAGGCACCAATTACCCCCCACCTAGGGTGACCAGACAGCAAGGGTGAAAAATCAGGGACGGGGGTGGGGGGTAATAGGAGCCTATATAAAGAAAAGACCCTAAAATTGGGACTGTCCTATACAAGTGGGACATCTGGTCACCCCACCCACCCCCTGTCCTGGTTTTTCACACATGCTCTCTGGTCACCCTGTCCCCAGCCCAGCCAGCTGGGGGTGGTAATTCCAGCCGGCCCCTGTTGCTTGGGCTGGCTGCCGAGGAAGTGACTTACTTTCATTTTTATTTCCTCAGCACGCAGCCCACCCCCACCCCCCCATGCCCCCCCAGCTCCTCAGCCAACCCAGCCCTGCCGGGAGGGGAGGGCGGGGAGATGGGGGTGCTCTGTGGGGGGGGGGAGAAAGGGGGGTGCTCTTTGTGGGGGGGAGGGGAAAGGGGGGTGCTCTGTAGGGGGGGGAGAAGAATGGACGTTATGGGGGCAACAAAGGACACTGCCAGAGCCGCCCAGCCTGCCTCCCCTCACGCCGGGGGAGAGTCACACTCACAGGTGAGCTCCTCCCCCCCCTTCCCAGAGACCCCAGCAGCCAATCCCCTCCCCCAGACTGTGCTGCAGGCAGCGCATTGGGCTCTCTCTAGGACCCAGCGCTGCTCTTACCTGCCCCACGGCTTCCCGTCCCTCCCGGCTCCCGGCACAGTGTCTGGTGCCCCAGGCATAGCGGTGCCCTACGTGCCCGTCTGTTCTGCCCATGGCTAAGGACGGCCCTGCCCCCACCTCTCTGGGAGATCTGCGGCTCCTTCCTGCAGCTGGGGATGGACCGACACGCCCTGAGCAGCCCCACAGGTCACCCCAGCGCCCGCTCCCTGCTCCGCCCCACGGGTCACCCCAGCGCCCGCTCCCTGCTCCGCCCCACGGGTCACCCCAGCGCCCGCTCCCAGCTCCGCCCCACGGGTCACCCCAGCGCCCGCTCCCTGCTCCGCCCCACGGGTCACCCCAGCGCCCGCTCCCTGCTCCGCCCCACGGGTCACCCCAGCGCCCGCTCCCTGCTCCGCCCCACGGGTCACCCCAGCGCCCGCTCCCTGCTCCGCCCCCACGGGTCACCCCAGCGCCCGCTCCCTGCTCCGCCCCACGGGTCACCCCAGCGCCCGCTCCCTGCTCCGCCCCACGGGTCACCCCAGCGCCCGCTCCCTGCTCCGCCCCACGGGTCACCCCAGCGCCCGCTCCCTGCTCCGCCCCACGGGTCACCCCAGCGCCCGCTCCCTGCTCCGCCCCACGGGTCACCCCAGCGCCCGCTCCCTGCTCCGCCCCACGGGTCACCCCAGCGCCCGCTCCCTGCTCCGCCCCACGGGTCACCCCAGCGCCCGCTCCCTGCTCTGCCCCACGGGTCACCCCAGCGCCCGCTCCCTGCTCTGCCCCACGGGTCACCCCAGCGCCCGCTCCCTGCTCCGGCTCCTCTCACAGAGCCCAGGGCCAGGCTCCAGCTTCTGTCCAAACCGTCTCCACCAGGGAGATCGTCCCTTCTCCTGAAACAACAACTTCTCCTGACAGCTGCGTCCCACCAGCTCACCCAGACAGGGAGGCTTACAGGAGGCTGAGCTCCCCCCGGAGCTGTGGAACTCACTGCCGCACAACAGGCAAAGCTCAGCTCCTCCACGGAGCCATCCTCAGGCAGTGATTCCCCCTCACCGACAGCCCCAGCAAAACCCTTCGAGCCACCAGCCCGCTTCTCTCACAGCTGGGAGGGACGGCCGGCAGGGCGGCACCGAAGGCCCCAGACAGGCAAGCAGGTGAGAAAGCACCAGGCGTTAAAGCCAGGCCTGCGGCAGCAGCCACATCCCACCCGCTGCCAGTGCGCCTTACAGAAATGTCGGCATCCCCTGTCAGCAAGGCAACTGGGCAGGTCGCTGACAGAGCTGAGCCCCACCTTTCTGCAGCCATCTTTAGAGAAGAACCCCACCCCCGAGTCACCCCTCCCTCCGTCAGCACCCCCACGGCTGTGGCTCTGAGTGGCAGTAGGGTGATTGGGGGGTGAATCCAGGGCTGGAAGCGGGGTCAGGTCAGCCTGTGAGGAGTAACCAGGTGGGGCAGACCCAGGGGGAGGCTGTGGGCTGCTGGTCGGTTTGTTGGGCTCAGAGCTCTAGATCAAAGCTGCACAGCGACCTGACACCCAGGTTACAAGGCCGACATAGCGACCCCCTTACCGGCCTCGTGAACCCCAAACCCTAGTTACTCTGGGCACTTAGGAGTCTCTGTCCCTTAATCACTTCTGGGAGCTCCCCAGCAGGCTGCGGGCGTCAGCCGCCTCCGGCCTCACAGGTGAGACTCTTGGCGCTGTGCAAGCCGCCCCCTCGCTTGCAGGCCCAGGGCAGGAAGCGGGAGGCCCGGTGATCGCAGAAGAGGGTTTGATTAATCCACCTCTGTGTTATGGGCACAGCACAGTTCCCCTGGGTCCCTCTGCTGGCTTTTCGTAAGCAGCACCCAGCGGCCCTGGCTCCAGGCTGGTGCTTTGCGAGCTCTGGCACGGGCAGGGAGCGGTGCAGGGGCCCTGGCAAACAGCTGCTGGGAGGCATCTCTGTGGTTTTGAGGCAGCAAAACATGCCCCTGAGGAAGTATCATGGGGTCACCATCGTCCCTGGGTGGGCTCGAACCACCAGCCTTTCGGTTAACAGCTGAATGCGCTGACCCATTGCGCCACAGAGACACACAGACACAAAACTGCGGTTACCAAGGCTGCTGCCGAGCAGCCAGTGCATCTCCCTGCCAGCGCTAGATCTCACAAGGCGCTAGGCCGGACGCTGGAGGCTGGCTGTGGGGGTTAAAGACCCAGCAGAGTGGTGCAGCGGCAGCGTGCTGGGCCCGTAACCCCGAGGTTGATGGATCAGAGCCATCCTATGCTAGGCATGTGCGTCTTTCATTTGCTCTGGGCCTTCAAGCGAGGCGGCGACCAGCAGAGGGGGGCTGAAAGCAAGAGGCAGATCTGTGCGTGGTGAGGGCCTCCTGTCCCATAGACCTTAGGGTCAGAAGGGACCATTATGATCATCTAGTCTGACCTCCTGCACAATGCAGGCCACAGAATCTCACCCACCCACTCCTGCAATAATCCTCTCAGCTACTGAAGTCCTCAAATCATGGTTTAAAGACTTCAAGATGCAGAGAATCCTCCGGTAAGTGACCCGTGCCCCATGCTGCAGAGGAAAGCAAAAAAAACCTCCAGGGCCTCTGCCAATCTACCCTGGAGGAAAATTCCTTCCCGACCCCAAATATGGCGATCAGCTGAACCCGGAGCATGTGGGCAAGACTCACCAGCCAGACACCCAGGAAAAAGTTCTCTGTAGCAACTTCTAACATCCCATCATTGACCATTGGTCCTATTTACCACTGATGGCAATTAATTCACCTTTGACTAAAATCATGTTATCCCATCAAACCATCCCCTCCATAAACGTATCTAGCTTAATCTTGAAGCCAGTTAGGTCTTTGCCCCCACTGCTTCCCTTGGGAGGCTGTTCCAGAACTTCACTCCTCTGATGGTTAGAAACCTTCGTCTAATTTCCAGTCTAAACTTCCTGATGGCCAGTTTATATCCATTTGTTCTTGTGTCCACATTGGTACTGAGCTGAAATAATTCCTCTCCCTCCCTGGTATTTATCCCTCTGATATATTTAAAGAGAGCAATCATATCTCCCCTCAGACCCGCCCAGAGCCCAGCCCCCGGCCAGGGGACCCAGCCCCCCCAGAGCCCAGCCCCCGGCCAGAGGCCCCAGACCCCCCCAGAGCCCAGCCCCCGGCCAGGGCCCCAGACGCCCAGCAAGGGGCCCCGGACCCCCCCCAGAGCCCAGACCCCCAGCCAGGGGCCCCAGACCCCAGTCAGGGGCCCAGACCCCCCCAGAGCCCAGCCAGGGGCCCCAGACCCCCCCAGAGCCCAGACCCCAGCCAGGGGCCCCAGACACCCCCCGAGCCCAGACCCCAAGCCAGGGGCCCCATACCCCCCCAGAGCCCAGACCCCCAGCCAGGGGCCCCATACCCCCCCAGATCCCAGCCCCCAGCCAGGGGCCCCAGACGCACAGCCAGGGGCCCCGGACCCCTTCCAGAGCCCAAACCCCCAGCCAGGGGCCCCAGACACCCCCAGAGCCCAGCTCCCAGCCAGGGTCCCCAGACCCGCCCAGAGCCCAGCCCCCAACCAGGGGCCCCAGACCCCCCCAGAGCCTAGCCCCCAGCCAGGGGACCCGGACCCCCCCCAGAGCCCCCCCCCAGCCAGGGGCCACGGACCCCAGCCAGAGCCCAGCCAGGGGCCCCAGACCCCCCCCAGAGCCGAGCCAGGGGCCCCAGACCCCCCCCAGAGCCCAGCCCCCAGCCAGGGGCCCCAGACCCCCCCCAGAGCCCAGCCCCCAGCAAGGGGCCCCAGACCCCCCCAGAGCCCAGACCCCAAGCCAGGGGCCCCAGACCACCCCAGAGCGCAGCCCCCAGCCAGGGGCCCCAGACCCCTGCCCCCAGCCAGGGGCCCCAGACCCCCAGCCAGGGGCTCCAGACCCCCCCCAGAGCCCAGACCCCAAGCCAGGGACCCCAGACCACCCCAGAGCGCAGCCCGCAGCCAGGGGCCCCAGACCCTGCCCCCAGCCAGGGGCCCCAGACCCCCAGCCAGGGGCTCCAGACCCCCCCCAGAGCCCGTCCCCAACCAGGGGCCCCAGACCCACCCAGAGCCCAGACCCCCAGCCAGGGGCCCCAGACCCGCCCAGAGCCCAGCCAGGGGCCCCAGTCCCCGCCCAGAGCCCAGACCCAGAGCCAGGGGCCCCAGCCCCGCCCAGAGCCCAGCCCCCGGCCAGGGGCCCCAGCCCCCCCCAGAGCCCAGCCCCCGGCCAGGGGCCCCACACCCCCCCAGAGCCCAGCCCCCAGCCAGGGGCCCCAGACGCCCAGCAAGGGGCCCCGGACCCCCCCAGAGCCCAGACCCCAGCCAGGGGCCCCAGATGCCCCACGAGCCCAGACCCCAGCCAGGGTCCCCAGACCCACCCAGAGCCCAGCTCCCAGCCAGGGTCCCCAGACCCACCCAGAGCCCAGACCCCCAGCCAGGGGCCCCAGACCCCCCCAGAGCCCAGCTCCCAGCCAGGGTCCCCAGACCCACCCAGAGCCCAGACCCCCAGCCAGGGGCCCCAGACCCCCCCAGAGCCCAGCTCCCAGCCAGGGTCCCCAGACCCACCCAGAGCCCAGACCCCCAGACAGGGGCCCCAGACCCCCCCAGAGCCCAGACCCCCGCCAGACCCCCAGCCAGGGGCCCCAGCCCCCAGCCAGGGGCCCCAGACCCCCCCAGAGCCCAGCCCCCGGCCAGGGGCCCCAGACCCCCAGCCAGGGGCCCCAGACCCCCCCCAGAGCCCAGCCCCCAGCCACGGGTCCCAGACCCCCCCCAGAGCCCAGCCCCTAGCCAGCGGCCCCAGACCCCCGCTAGAGCCCAGCCCCTAGACAGGGGCCCCAGACCACCCCAGAGCCCAGACCCCCAGCCAGGGGCCCCAGACCCCCCCTGAGCCCAGACCCCCTCAGAGCCCAGACCCCCAGCCAGGGGCCCCACACCCCCCCAGAGCCCAGCCCCCGGCCAGGGGCCCCAGACCCCCAGCCAGGGGCCCCAAACCCCCCCAGAGCCCAGACCCCAGCCAGGGGCCCCAGACCCCCCCAGCTCCCAGCCAGGGGCCCCAGACCCCCGCAGAGCCCAGACCCCCAGCCAGGGGCCCCAGCCAGCGGCCCCAGACCCCCCCCCCCCCGAGCCCAGACCCAGCCAGGGGCCCCAGACCCACCCAGAGCCCAGACCCCCAGCCAGGGGCCCCAGGCCCCCCCCAGAACCCAGCCAGGGCCCCAGACCCCCCTGAGCCCAGACCCCCAGCCAGGGGCCCCAGATCCCCCCCGAGCCCAGATCCCCAGCCAGGGGCCCCAGACCCCTAGGCAGGGGCCCCAGACCCCCCCAGAGCCCAGCCCCAGCCAGGGGCCCCAGACCCCCCAGAGCCCAGCCCCCAGCCAGGGGCCCCAGACCCGCCCAGAGCCCAGACACCCAGCCAGGGCCCAGACCCGCCCAGAGCCCAGCCCCCAGCCAGGGGCCCCAGAGCCGCCCAGAGCCCAGACCCACAGCCAGGGGCCCCAGACTCCCCCAGAGCCCAGCTCCCAGCCAGGGGCCCCAGACGCCCAGCCAGGGGCCCCGGACGCCCCTCAGAGCCCAGACCCCCAGCTAGGGGCCCCAGACCGGGGCCCCAGACCCCTCCAGAGCCCAGCCAGGGGCCCCAGACGCCCCCCCGAGCCCAGACCCCCAGCGAGGGACCCCATACCCCCCCGAGAGCCCAGCCCCCAGCCAGGGGCCCCAGACCCCCCCAGAGCCCAGCCCCCAGCCAGGGGCCCCAGACGCCCAGCCAGGGGCCCCGGACCCCTTCCAGAGCCCAGACCCCCAGCCAGGGGCCCCAGACCCCCCCAGAGCCCAGCTCCCACCCAGGGGCCCCAGACCCCCCCAGAGCCCAGACCCCAGCCAGGGGCCCCAGACCCCCCCAGAGCCCAGCCAGGGGCCCCAGACCCCCCCAGAGCCCAGCCCCCAGCCAGGGGCCCCAGACCCGCCCAGAGCCCAGCCCCCAGCCAGGGGCCCCAGACCCCCACCAGAGCCCAGCCCCCAGCCAGGGACCCCAGACCCCCCCCAGAGCCCAGACAGGGCCCCAGACCTCCCCTGAGCCCAGACCCCCAGCCAGGGCCCCAGAAACCAGTCAGGGGCCCCAGACCCCCCCAGAGCCCAGCCAGGGGCCCCAGACCCCCCCCAGAGCCCAGACCCCAGCCAGGGGCCCCAGACCCCCACCAGAGCCCAGCCCCCTGCAAGCGGCCCCAGACCCCCCCAGAGCCAAGTCCCCAGCCAGGGGCCCCAGACCACCCCCAGAGCCCAGCCCCCAGCAAGGGGCCCCAGACCCCACCCAGAGCCCAGACCCCAAGCCAGGGGCCCCAGACCACCCCAGAGCCCAGACCCCAAGCCAGGGGCCCCAGACCACCCCAGAGCCCAGCCCCCAGCCAGGGGCCCCAGACCCCTGCCCCCAGCCAGGGGCCCCAGATCCCCAGCCAGGGGCTCCAGACCCCCCCCCAGAGCCCGTCCCCCAGCCAGGGTCCCCAGACCCCCCCAGAGCCCAGACCCCCAGTCAGGGGCCCCAGACTCCCCCCAGAGCCCAGACCCCCAGGCAGGGGCCCCAGAACCACCGAGAGCCCAGACCCCCAGCCAGGGGCCCCAGACCCCCCCAGAGCCCAGCCCCCCAGCCAGGGACCCCAGACCTCCCCCAGAGCCCAGACGGGGCCCCAGACCTCCCCTGAGCCCAGACCCCCAGCCAGGGGCCCCATACCCGCCCAGAGCCCAGACCCCCAGCCAGGGCCCCAGACTCCCCCAGAGCCCAGCTCCCAGCCAGGGGCCCCAGACACTCAGCCAGGGGCCCCGGACGCCCCTCAGAGCCCAGACCCCCAGCCAGGGGCCCCAGACCGGGGCCCCAGACCCCTCCAGAGCCCAGCCAGGGGCCCCAGATGCCCCCCGAGCCCAGACCCCCAGCCAGGGGCCCCATACCCCCCGAGAGCCCAGCCCCCAGCCAGGGGCCCCAGACCCCCCCCAGAGCCCAGCCCCCAGCCAGGGGCCCCAGACGCCCAGCCAGGGGCCCCAGACCCCTTCCAGAGCCCAGACCCCCAGCCAGGGGCCCCAGACCCCGCCAGAGCCCAGCCCCCACCCAGGGGCCCCAGACCCCCCCAGAGCCCAGCCCCACCCAGGGGCCCCAGACCCCCCCAGAGCCCAGCCCCCAGCCAGGGGCCCCAGACCCCCCCAGAGCCCAGACCCCCAGCCAGGGGCCCCAGACCCCCCCAGAGCACAGCCAGGGGCCCCAGACCCCCCCAGAGCTCAGCCCCCAGCCAGGGGCCCCAGACCCGCCCAGAGCCCAGCCCCCAGCCAGGGGCCCCGGACCCCCCCCAGAGCCCAGCCCCCAGCCAGGGACCCCAGACCCCCCCCAGAGCCCAGACAGGGCCCCAGACCTCCCCTGAGCCCAGACCCCCAGCCAGGGGCCCCAGACCCCCAGCCAGCGGCTCCAGACCCCCCCCAGAGCCTGTCCCCAACCAGGGGCCCCAGACCCCCAGCCAGGGGCCCCAGACCCGCCCAGAGCCCAGCCAGGGGCCCCAGACCCGCCCAGAGCCCAGACCCCCAGCCAGGGGCACCAGCCCTGCCCAGAGCCCAGCCCCCGGCCAGGGGCACCACCCCCCCCCCAGAGCCCAGCCCCCAGCCAGGGGCCCCAGACGCCCAGCAAGGGGCCCCGGACCCCCCCCAGAGCCCAGACCCCCAGCCAGGGGCCCCAGACCCCAGCCAGGGGCCCAGACCCCCCCCAGAGCCCAGCCAGGGGCCCCAGACCCCCCCAGAGCCCAGACCCCCAGCCAGGGGCCCCAGACGCCCCCCGAGCCCAGACCCCCAGCCAGGGGCCCCATACCCCCAG
>JBAIAC010000638.1:0-30594 GCA_037349315.1 Chelydra serpentina
GGTGTGCCCCCAGCTCAATGCACTGAGGTGATGAGTATGGGTGGGCCCCGTGCCCATCCCCACCCCTGTGCAGTGAGCTGGGGCCGGGGGGCCGGGCCCTGGGCTGCCCTGCCCCGCCCCACACACACACACACTGAGCTGGGGCTGGGGACTTGCTAACACCCCCCCCCCCCCGCCCCCCAATTCAGTTGGGGCCAGGTCCCAGACCGGCCCCCCACCACCGCACTGAACTGGGGCCAGGTCCCAGACCGACCCCCCCCCGCCTCCGCACTGAACTGGGGCCAGGTCCCAGACCGACCCCCCGCCTCCGCACTGAACTAGGGCCAGGTCCCAGGCTGACACCTGCCAACCCTGCACTAGTTCCTCCCCCCCCACATCCCAAGCTGGGGTTGGGCCTGTGCAGAGCCCCCCCCCCCCCGTGCCCCCTCCCCGCAAAACCCCCCACAGAGACAGCACCCCACTTCCCTGACCCTGTGGGCTGGACCCTGTGCTGAATCCCCCACACCACATACACCAAGCTGGGGCCAGGCCCCATAAGGGATCACCCGCAGCGAGCTGGGACTGGGACCCACACCAACGTTCCCCCCTCACACACACACACACACACACTGAGCTGGGGCTGGGCCCTGCACTGACCCCCCCCACACCCACACAAAGCTGGGGCCAGGCCCTGCGCTGAACCCCCCTCCCCCCCGCACTGAACTGGGGCCAGGCCCCGCAACAAATCACACCCACCCACCCACACACTTAGCTGGGGCCGGGCCCCGGGCCAAACACACTCACCCCAGGCTGGGCTTGGCCTGCCCAGACCCCCCTCCCCCACACCTAGTGTTGCCGGGTGTCGAAAAAGGGCCTGGCAGCTCCAGGGGCAGCGCAGTGGGGCTAAGCCGGGAGCAGCGCGGAGCCAGGGCAGGGCGGGAGCCTGGCTCAGCCCCCCTGGGCCGCGACCCGGAGCTGCCTGAGGTAAGCACCGGCCGGCCGGAGCCAGCAGCCCGAACCCCCTTCCGGGAGCACGCACCCCGGACCCCTCCCCCAGCCCTGAGCCCCCTCCCCCACCTAACTCCTAACCGGAGCCCCCACCCCAAACCCCTCCCCCAGCCCTGAGCCCCCTCCCCGGACCCCTCCCCCGAACCCCCTCCCCCAGCCCTGAGCCCCCTCCCCCACCTAACTCCTAACCGGAGCCCACACCCCAAACCCCTCCCCCAGCCCTGAGCCCCCTCCCCGAACCCCTCCCCCAGCCCTGAGCCCCCACCCCTCCCCCAAACCCCTCCCCCAGCCCTGAGCCCCCTCCCCCACCTAACTCCTAACCGGAGCCCACACCCCAAACCCCTCCCCCAGCCCTGAGCCCCCTCCCCCACCTAACTCCTAACCGGAGCCCACACCCCAAACCCCTCCCCCGAACCCCCTCCCCCAGCCCTGAGCCCGCACCTCAAACCCGTGAAAGGGAGGGGGGGGGGGGGGGGAGCTGGAGTGCGCCACGGGGCGGGGCCTGGGGCCAGGGGGCGGGGCCTGGGCGGGGGTTCGGTTTGCGCGATGCGGAAGTTGGGGCCCCGCACACCCCGAGCCGGGCGGGGAAACTGAGGCACCCGCGAGCTCAGTATCCCGCGGACAGGGGCGGGACGGGGCGCTGCCAGGGGGACTCAGCGGAAGGGGCGGAGACGGATGACGTTATTTCCGGCTACCCTTACCGGCGACTGCCTCGTTGACGTCATTTCCCGCCTCTTCCCGAGCCGGTAGGCGTTTCTTCGCGCGTCATTTCCGCCAACGTCACAAAGATCCGCTTCCGGTCCCTCCGAAGCTCCCATTGGTTGTGACGTCACTTCCGGTCCATCCCCGGCTTTCGCTTTCCGGCGGGGAAGTGACGTTGTCGCCGGGAGGGGCGGGGCCAGCCGCGCTCGGAGCCGGGGACGGTGCCCCAGGTGCCGGGGGCAGGAGCTGGGGGGGCCGAGGGGAGCGGGGGGTTCCGGCGCTGCCCGGGAAGCGGGGGGTTCCGGCGCTGCCCGGGGGGGGGGGGGAGCGGGGGGTTCCGGCGCTGCCCGGGGGGGGGGGGAGCGGGGGGTTCCGGCGCTGCCCGGGGGGGGGGGGAAGCGGGGGGTTTCCGGCGCTGCCCGGGGGGGGGGGGAAGCGGGGGGTTCCGGCGCTGCCCGGGGGGGGGGGAAGCGGGGGGTTCCGGCGCTGCCCGGGGGGGGGGGGGGGAGCGGGGGGTTCCGGCGCTGCCCGGGGGGGGGGGGGGGAGCGGGGGGTTCCGGCGCTGCCCGGGGGGGGGGGAAGCGGGGGGGGGTCACGGCGCGTAGCCCTTCCCCCCCCGCTGACACCCCCCCCCCCCCCCCGCTCTGCCCAGGAGCCATGGCCGAGATCAGCGACCTGGACCGGCAGATCGAGCAGCTCCGGCGCTGCGAGCTCATCAAGGAGAGCGAGGTGAAGGCGCTGTGCGCCAAGGCCCGGTGAGCGCCCGGGGGGGCTCGGGGTGAGGGGGGGGGCTGGGCCCACGGGCTGTTTCCTCATCTCTTTGCTCCTGTGCGGCAGGGAGATCCTGGTGGAGGAGAGCAACGTGCAGCGGGTGGATTCTCCTGTGACGGTGAGTGGGGGCCTCGGGAGGGGTGGGGGCTCGGTGGACTGGGGAGGGGGTCTCGGGGAGGGGGGTCTCGGGAGGGGTGGGGGGGATGGGGGCTCGGTGGACTGGGGAGGGGATCTCGGGGAGGGGGGGTCTCGGGAGGGGTGGGGGGGATGGGGGCTCGGTGGACTGGGGAGGGGATCTCGGGGAGGGGGGGTCTCGGGAGGGGTGGGGGGGATGGGGGCTCGGTGGACTGGGGAGGGGATCTCGGGGAGGGGGGGTCTCGGGGTCCCGCTGTCTCAGCCTGTCCCCTAACGTCTCTCCTCCCCCCAGGTGTGTGGGGACATCCACGGTCAGTTCTATGACCTCAAGGAGCTGTTCAGGGTGAGTAGAGACCCCCAGTGTCCCATCAGCCCCCTCTGCGCAGCCCCCTCCTGTCCCATCAGCCCCCCCTCCCTTCTCCCTGCAGGTTGGGGGTGACGTCCCGGAGACCAATTACCTTTTTATGGGCGACTTCGTGGATCGGGGCTTCTACAGCGTGGAGACCTTCTTGCTGCTGCTGGCGCTCAAGGTTAGACCCCCCCCCCCCCCCAGCGCCCCGTGACCCCCACTAGCCACGTCTCTGGGCCCTGCTAACCCCTCCCCTCCCCCAGGTGCGCTACCCCGACCGCATCACGCTGATCCGGGGCAACCACGAGAGCCGGCAGATCACCCAGGTGTACGGCTTCTACGACGAGTGTCTCCGCAAGTACGGCTCCGTCACCGTGTGGCGCTACTGCACCGAGATCTTCGACTACCTCAGCCTGTCCGCCATCATCGATGGCAAGGTGCGCCGGGCTGGCCGGGGGGCAGGGGCTTGGGGGCCAGGACGCCTGAGTTCCTAACCTCTCCCCCACCCTGCAGATCTTCTGTGTCCATGGGGGCCTCTCGCCCTCCATCCAGACGCTGGATCAGATCCGCACGATCGATCGCAAGCAGGAGGTGCCGCACGACGGGCCCATGTGTGACCTGCTCTGGTCTGACCCCGAAGGTATGGGGGGTGGGGTGAGCCGGGGGCAGGGGTCGGCTGCGGGAGGGAGGCGGTGGGGGGTGGGTCTGCACGTCAGGAGAGCGGGTGGGTTATAGGTGTTGCGACTGTGGAGGGGGGGCCACAGGGAGAGTGCAGGGATGCGGTGAGGGGGAGGCGGGCGCGGCATGGGGGGGGTTATATGGGGATAGGGGAGCTGACGGAGGCGGGGCAGAGCTGGCCTCTCACCCCGCTCTCCCCCCCCCCTCCCCCCTCCACCCAGACACGACGGGCTGGGGCGTGAGCCCGCGGGGCGCCGGGTACCTCTTCGGCAGCGACGTGGTCGCCCAGTTCAACGCCTCCAACGACATCGACATGATCTGCCGCGCCCACCAGCTGGTGATGGAGGGATACAAGTGGCACTTCAATGAGACTGTGCTCACCGTCTGGTCGGCCCCCAACTACTGCTACAGGTGAGCGTGCGGGGGCTGCGGGTTGGGAGTGAGGGGCACCGGCAGGCCTGGGGGGCAGGGCTGGGCTAGCAGGGGGCTGCGGGGCAGGAGTGAGGGGCACCGGCAGAGCTGAGGGGTGGGGGTCAGGGCTGGGCTAGCAGGGGGCTGCGGGTCGGGAGTGAGGGGCACCGGCAGGGCTGAGGGGGGACAGGGCTGGGCTAGCAGGGGGCTGTGGGGCAGGAGTGAGGGGCACCGGCAGGCCTGGGGGGCAGGGCTGGGCTAGCAGGGGGCTGCGGGTCGGGAGTGAGGGGCACCGGCAGAGCTGGGGGTCAGGGCTGGGCTAGCAGGGGCTGCGGGTCGGGAGTGAGGGGCACCGGCAGAGCTGGGGGGCAGGGCTGGGCTAGCAGGGGCTGCGGGTCGGGAGTGAGGGGCACCGGCAGAGCTGGGGGGCAGGGCTGGGCTAGCAGGGGCTGCGGGTCGGGAGTGAGGGGCACCGGCAGAGCTGGGGGGCAGGGCTGGGCTGGCAGGGGCTGCGGGTCGGGAGTGAGGGGCACCGGCAGAGCTGAGGGGGGGCAGGGCTGGGCTAGCAGGGGGCTGTGGGGCAGGAGTGAGGGGCACCGGCAGAGCTGTGTGTAACAGCCCCCCCCCCCCCCCCCACTCCCCAGGTGCGGGAACGTGGCCGCCATCCTGGAGCTGGACGAGCACCTGCAGAAGGAATTTATCATCTTTGAAGCTGCGCCCCAGGAGACGCGGGGGATCCCCTCCAAGAAGCCCGTGGCTGACTACTTTCTGTGACCCCCACCTGGGCTGAGGCAGCCCCTGGCTTCCCCCGCTGGGGGGCTTGGGGGCACTTGGGGGGCTGATCACGGCCCCGCCTGTTCCCTGGGGTGCCGGACGTGGGGCCGCCCAGAATCCAGCCCTGCTCTGGGATGAACTGACTGTTACCTCCCTGCCCCCGTTTCCTCCTGCCCTATGTTACCCCTCCCCCTCTGCAGCACCCCCAAATCTACAGCTGATTTCTCCAGGCTTCAGTCCCTCGTCTCTTATTTAATATCGGGGCCCCTCCCCCGCTGGCTGCGGCAGGGCATCTGCCCTCCCAAACTGGACCCCACATATCGGGGGGGGGGGGGCCCAACCCAGCCGGACGTCCCACTCTCCTGTGGGTCACCCTGCAACTGCATCTCTCCTGAGGGACCAGTTTCCCCACCCACCCCGTCTCTTTGGGGAGGGGGGGCTATTTCTACACCCCCGTTTCTCTCTGGGGAGGGGCCCCTCCTTCTGCTCTGTCTTCTCTTTACATTTTTATTTCTTCGGTTTAATTATTTTTCTGAATTTTTGCCTTTTTTGTTCATTTTAGATAAACAAATTCTAATAAAAATGGGAAAAAAACAGAAAAAAAAATAAAGACATTTGTACAAAGGATGAAAACGTGGTGAGTGTTAGTCCTCCCCCCGCAATGTCCTGTTCCTGCCCCCCCGAGCTGGCCAGTTCCTTGCCCTGGGGCCATTCCCCTAGCCAGGGCCCTGCCCTGGGGCCGGATCCAAGCTGGCACTCACTAGAGAGGCGGGCGCCAGGCCCTGTTCCCACCGCCCTGAGCCAGCCAGGCCTTGCCCTGGGGCCGGATGGGAGCCGGCGCCCCCTAGGGGAAATGTGTGTAGCTCAGTGACTGGGGCTGTGGGTAGCTTGGGAGGGATTCCTTCCCAGTGCTGGTTCGTCTCTTTGAAGAGCGCCTCCTGGAGCCCCGGCAGAGCCATTTCCTTTGTCTGTGTCGTGGGGAGGGGCCGGGGGGCACTGAAGCACAGAGCCAGGGATTGAACCCAGGAGTCCTGGCTTCTCACCCATTAGCCTTACTTTAGCTCTTCCACGTTACCCCCAGGGCCTGTAAGTGTGGCCAGCCCTCGTCCTGCCCAGAGACCGGCATTTACATTTAGCTGGATCGAAACACACTGTCTGCTCGTGCCCATTTACCCAGCCAGCTCTACCAGTGACCTCTCCTCCGCGACATTCCCCACCCCTAAGGTTTGGGTCAGCTGCAAACTTCACCAGTCGTGATTCGTTTTCTTCCAGTCACTGAGAAAGATGGTAAATGGCACAGGGCCAAGAACCGGTCCCTGCTCCCCCCATTGGAAACAATCCCCCATTGGCGTTTTGAGACCAGGTAGTCACTTTGTAATCCATTTAATGTGGGCCATGGTAATTTGATATTGTTCTAGGGTTTTAATGAAAACACTGTGTGGTCCCAAGTCAGAGGTCTAAGTATGTTGTGTCAATGCTATGACCTTTGTCAATCAAACTTGTCATCTCACCAGAAAAAGTTTTCAAATGAGTCCCATGATCTCAGCCAGCTCTTTTCAAACTCCTGAATGCAAATTAGCTGGAGTTGTTGATTTACAAATATCTAATTTTAGGAGCGTAACATCCTCCACAGCCACTAATGGAACAGAATGCGTCTTATCACCATGTGATGAGACAGCATCATTTGTTTTCCCCCTACATACAGAAGAGAAATATTTAATGAACACTTTAGCCTTTCCTACACTTTTACTGATAATTCTATGATTTCCAGCTAGTCCTGGACCAATACCATTGTCAGGATCCTTTTTGTTCCTAACATATTTAAAAGCTCCTTATTGTCCTTAACTCTGCCGGCCATCGATTTCTCCTTGTGCCCCTTGGCTTCCCTTAGCAATTTTATGCAGTTTCTTACTTCTGATTTACATTCATTACTATCCACTTCCCCCTTCTTCCATTTGTTATATATTATTTGTATAGTTGCTTTTACGTCCCCTCTAATAAGCCAGGTTGTTTTTTTTAACCAGCGCAGTCTTTTTCCTCGACTGTGGCTTTTTGGGTGTCTAGTGAGGTGTTTTTAAATAATTCCCAATTATCATTCACCTTTTTCTGATAAAATTCTTCCTCCCCACTCATTGGGCTCATAATTGTCGTCAGCGTTGTGAAATTGGCCATATAAATCACCAAGTATATCTATTACCGGTCTGGACTTTGTTCCACCCACACATCGTAAATTTGCTCAATACATGATCGCTTGGACCTAAGCTATCGTAGGTTCCTTTGTAGTTCTGGGTCCGTTTCTCTGTAGCGGTTAGGAGAAGGTCTGACCGTGAATCCCCCAGGTGGGCTGCATCCCTTTTTGAGTTGGGGAAGCGTCAGCTAAGAATTCCCAGCTGTCTCAGTCCTGGCCGCAAGAGACCACCCGTGGGTGTCCTGCAGACTGACGTGCCCCCTGAGCACCCGGCTTTTCTCCTGCACATCCTAGGGAGGTGTGTAAGGAGCTGCTCAGCCTGTTCCTCACTGTGATGTGCTGGCCTGGAGCCGACCCCCACGAATACCCCGGCTTGTGCTGTATCTGCTAGGACGTCGAGCCCATCTCCTTCCGCGCTCTCAGCAAGGAGCACAGAGCCAAGGGCTCGGCCATTCTCCTTCAGCCCGCTCCTGCGTTCTGCTGGCCTGTCGCCTGCGGAGCCCGGCTGATCTTGCCTGGCCCTGGCCCTGTGAGCCTGGCCCCCCCTGCAGCATGGTCGTTCCATTCTCCCAAGCCTCAAATCCCCGGCCAGGATCATCTGTCTTCCTTGGACGGTTTCCCCAGGATAGATGCTCATGCGAAACCCCCCGACACACAGCCCCCCCACCCCTGGATGGACACACGGATGCTGCTTTGCTGCCTTCCCAGCTTTATTGATTGGGTGACTGGGGTTTGCATTGTTTTTTAAAAGGGTAGGAAATGCCCCCATGTTTGCACATGCCCCCTCCCCCCCAATCAGCCACTGGGGGGGGAGGGGACAGAGGATGTAGGGGACCCTGGGGGGAGCAGATAACAGGGAGGTAGCAATAGCAGGGGTCAGCTACCTGGGGGAGGAATAGGGGTCGGTGGGGGAGGCAGATAATGAGAGGGTGAGGGCTGTGGGGCAGGTTGGGGGGGGGGTGCACATTTCACTCCATCTCTCTGCCACCATCCAGTAGCTGCAGGGAAGGGTCTGGGGCCCCCCTTGGAATAAATAAGTCAGTCGCAGTTGGGGGGCTGCTCCCCTGGGTGGGGGGGCAGCCCCATGGCTAGTGGGGTGACAGCTGGGGGGGAGCCCAGACCTCAGAAGAGGCCCTTGCTGCCCCCCTCGAGGTAGCTGGCAGGGGGGCCGGGCGGGGCATAGAGGCGGGGGGGTGGGTAGGGCAGGAAGGGGGGGAATCGGAGGTCAGGCGTGGGGGGGCCATCCAGCCCTGCCCCCAGCAGGCAGCTGACGTCCAGCCCATAGGGGGGGTAGGTGAGGGGCGGGGCGCTGGTGGTTCTGCAGTTAGATTGGTCAGGGGGTGGCTTGGCAGGGGGGCAGCTGGAGTCCCCCATGGGCTTCGGGGCAGCAGCTGCTTCAGGAGCAGCACAGGGCGAGCTGCGGAGAGAGAAGTGGGAGGTTAATGGAACAGCCCAGTGGGTGCGGGGGGGGGGTAAGGGAACAGCTTGTCAGGTACTATATGGGGGAGGGTAAGGGAACAGCCTGTCAGATGCTATCCTGGGAGGGGTGATGGGACAGCCCAGCAGGGGAGGGTAAGGGAACAGCCTGTCAGGTGCTATCCTGGGAGGGGTGATGGAACAGTCCAGCAGGGGAGGGTAAGGGAACAGCCTGTCAGGTGCTATCCTGGGAGGGGTGATGGAACAGCCCAGCAGGGGAGGGTAAGGGAACAGCCTGTCAGGTGCTATCCTGGGAGGGGTGATGGAACAGCCTAGCAGGGGAGGGTAAGGGAACAGCCTGTCAGGTGCTATCCTGGGAGGGGTGATGGAACAGCCCAGCAGGGGAGGGTAAGGGAACAGCCTGTCAGGTGCTATCCTGGGAGGGGTGATGGAACAGCCCAGCAGGGGAGGGTAAGGGAACAGCCTGTCAGGTGCTATCCTGGGAGGGGTGATGGAACAGCCTAGCAGGGGAGGGTAAGGGAACAGCCTGTCAGGTGCTATCCTGGGAGGGGTGATGGAACAGCCCAGCAGGGGAGGGTAAGGGAACAGCCTGTCAGGTGCTATCCTGGGAGGGGTGATGGAACAGCCTAGCAGGGGAGGGTAAGGGAACAGCCTGTCAGGTGCTATTCTGGGAGGGGTAATGGAACAGCCTAGCAGATGCGGAGGGGGAGGGAACAGCCTGTCAGGTGCTATCCTGGGAGGGGTGATGGAACAGCCTAGCAGGGGAGGGTAAGGGAACAGCCTGTCAGGTGCTATCCTGGGAGGGGTGATGGAACAGCCTAGCAGATGCGGAGGGGGAGGGCAGTGGGACAATACAACAGCCCAATGAGTATGGGGAGGGGAGGGAAGGGAAGGGATCAATGGGTCCGCCCGGGACTCGGTGCATTATGGGGGGTGTAGTTCAGAAACTGGACGGCCCCTTTGTCTTCTATGGGCCTAGGGTGACCAGATGTCCCGATTTTATAGGGACAGTCCCGATTTTTGGGTCTTTTTCTTATATAAGCTCCTATTACCCCCCACCCCCGTCACGATTTTTCATACCTGCTGTCTGGTCACCCAGGCTTCCTGATTGCACTTCATCTGCCATGATGCACCACACCGCTTGGCATTGTATTGTGGGAGTTATAGTCCTCCCGGGAGCTCGGCCCATAGGGGGTCGGAACTACAGCTCCCAGAAGGCACAGCGCCACACTAGGGAAATACAGTGTGATATCACAATCGGCTGATTCACGACGGGATATCGAACCAAACCTGAACCCTTTCCAACTGTCCCTGAGGGAGAGTCAAAATTTGGGGGCAACAACTGGACATTTCCAGCTGGAAATTTAGATTTTTGCGGAAACTGCATTTTTTGACAGACAATTCCTGACCTGCCTGTGACCTCTGACCCCTGGACCCCCACCCCATGGGTGTAGGTCAGAGGCCCTCCCCTGCTCCCATGACCTCTGATGCCCAGCATGATCCGTGCACTCACCTAGCGTAGCCGGCAGGCCCCTGGGGAGGCTGCAGGCCATGGAAGGCAGCTGGATGCTGGACGTACGCCTCGGCACTGGGGTTCACCCCCCCTAGGGGGCACCCCAGCTCCTCGTTCCTGCCGGGAGGGTAGGAGGAGGAGATGGGGTGGAAGGAGCAATCAGGGGGGGCCGGTGGCTCTGGTGGGGGGCCCTGGGTGGAGTCGCAGGGACCTCGCTTGCAGTCTGCGGGGAGGAAAGATGTGAAGGGTTAATGTTGGGGGGGGGTGAAGAGCTGGAAGAGCGGGGAGGGGACAGTGAGGGGGGCCCGCTGGGATGGGGGAAGGGGTGGTGCATGGGGCAGGATGGAGGGGGGGAGGGGGCAATGAGTGGGGATGCAGTGGGAGAGTTGGGGTCCCATACCAGCCTCATTCCTGGTAGGTTCGGCAACATCGCCCCTCATCTTCCTCTTGATCCGGGCATCTCGCTCCCTGGGGTGACAGGGGAGAGATGGGGGGTTACTAGGCTGATGGCTCCACCCCCACACACACCCGACCCGGCCTCCCTCCAGTGCCCACCCTCCCCTTCACATCCCCGCTAGGCTCCCCCAATTGGTGCCCCCCAGCTCGCCTCTCCCATCCTAGTACCCCGCAGACCCCTCCACCTCAGCCCCCTTCCTTGTGCCCCCCGGCACCTCTTGCTGTTCATGCCGTTCTCCCGAAAGCCTTTGGCAAAGGGGTTACTCTCAATCTTCATCTGGGTGATCTGGAGGGGGGACAAGGGAACAGGGGGGTGAGTGAGAGCCCTGGGGGGACAGCAGGGCAAGGGGGTGTGTCAGTGGGGCAGGAGTGGGGGGCGGGATAGCAGGGGTGGCTCACCTTGGGGCTCTGGTAGGCGGTGACGGTCAGGAAGGCCGTCTCAGGGAAGGTGAAGGAGGCGCAGCCCCCCCCACGCCCTCCCGGCCCCCCAGCTCCCACCACGTGCACGCGGGGCTGGTAGCGGTGCATGGAGTGCAGGATCAGCTGGGGAAGAGATGGGGTTAGACATGGGCACCCCCACCCCGTGCCACTAAGTGCATGCAAGACCCCCTGCTCCCCCACATCCTGCCCCACCCCTCGCCAGCGTAAGCCCCGCCCCTCTGCTCCATAGGCTCCGCCCCCAATGTCCAAAGCCCCTCCCCTCTGCACTCCTAAGCCCCGCCCACCCTCTTTGCCCCGCCCACTTACATGGCCGTGGGGGTCCAGCGTGTTGTTGGTCAGCTTGAGGCGGTGGAAGGACACGGGCTGGCGCATCCAGTGGGCGCCCGAGGCCGGGGAGTCGGGGTGGATGTAGACCCGGTCGGGGGGGGGCAGCTCGGCCTTGCCACTGGCCTCCCAGCGCTGGCCCTGCCACTTGTAGCGCGAGGCCCCTGCCGGCACCATGTCTACCAGCAGCAGATACTTTGCCTCGGGGTCCAGCCCCGTCACCGAGACCTTCAGCTGGGGGAACATCCGCCTGGGGGAGATAAGAGGGCGTGAGGGGCTCGACGGGGCGGAGGGATACGAGGGCGTGAGGGGCACGACGGGGCGGAGGGATACGAGGGCGTGAGGGGATCCACCGGGCGGAGGGATACGGCGGCGTGAGAGGATCCATGGGGGTGGAGGGATACGGAGATGTGAGGGCCTCGACAGGGCGGAGGGATACGAGGGCGTGAGGGGCACGACGGGGCGGAGGGATACGAGGGCGTGAGGGACTCGACGGGGCGGAGGGATACGGGGGCGTGAGGGGCTCGACGGGGCGGAGGGATACGAGGGCGTGAGGGGCACGACGGGGCGGAGGGATACGAGGGCGTGAGGGCCTCGACTGGGCGGAGGGATACGAGGGCGTGAGGGGCACGACGGGGCGGAGGGATATGAGGGCGTGAGGGGCTCGACGGGGCGGAGGGATACGGGGGCGTGAGGGGCTCGACGGGGCGGAGGGATACGAGGGCGTGAGGGGATCCACTGGGCGGAGGGATACGGGGGCGTGAGAAGATCCATGGGGGTGGAGGGATACAGAGATGTGAGGGGCTCGACGGAGCAGAGGGATACGAGGGCGTGAGGGGCTCGACGGGGCGGAGTGATACGAGGGCGTGAGGGGATCCACTGGGCGGAGGGATACGGGGGCGTGAGAGGATCCATGGGGGTGGAGGGATACGGGGGCGTGAGGGGCTCGACGGGGCGGAGGGATACGGGGGCGTGAGAGGATCCATGGGGGTGGAGGGATACGGGGGCGTGAGGGGCTCGACGGGGCGGAGGGATACGAGGGCGTGAGGGGCTCAACAGGGCGGAGGGATACGAGGGCATTAGGGGCTCGACGGGGCAGAGGGATACGAGGGCGTGAGGGGCACGACGGGGCGGAGGGATACGAGGGCGTGAGGGGCTCGACGGGGCGAAGGGATACGAGGGCGTGAGGGGACCGACGGGGCGGAGGGATACGGGGGAGTGAGAGGATCCATGGGGCGGAGGGATATGGAGATGTGAGGGGCTCGACAGGGCGGAGGGATATGGGGGCCTAAGGGGCTCCATGGGGCGGAGGGAAACAGGGGCATGAGGGGCTTGACGGAGCGGAGGGATACGGGGACGTGAGGGGATCGACTGGACACTGAGGGTCTCCATGGGGCGGAGGGATATGGGGGCATGAGGGCATCCATGGGGCGGAGGGATACAGGGTGCGTGAGGGGCTCGACGGGGCGGAGAGATACACGGTGCGTGAGGGGATCGACAGGGCGGAGTGATGCGAGGGCGTGAGGGGCTCGACGGGGCGGAGGGATACGGGGGCGTGAGGGGCTCGACGGGGCGGAGGGATACGAGGGCGTGAGGGGCTCGACGGGGCAGAGGGATACGGGGGCGTAAGGGGCTCGACGGGGCGGAGGGATACGGGGGCGTGAGGGGCTCGACGGGGCGGAGGGATACGGGGGCGTGAGGGGCTCGACGGGGCGGAGGGATACGAGGGCGTGAGGGGCTCGACGCGGCGCAGGGATACGAGGGCGTGAGGGGCTCGACGGGGCAGAGGGATACGGGGGCGTGAGGGGCTCGACGGGGCGGAGGGATACGAGGGCGTGAGGGGCTCGACGGGGCGGAGGGATACGGGGGCGTGAGGGGCTCGACGGGGCGGAGGGATACGGGGGCGTGAGGGGCTCGACGGGGCGGAGGGATACGGGGGTGTAAGGGGCTTGACGGGGCGGAGGGATACGGGGGTGTGAGGGGCTCTATCGGGCGGAGGGATACGGGGGCGTGAGGGGCTCGACGGGGCGGAGGGATACGGGGGCGTGAGGGGCTCGACAGGGCGGAGGGATACGGGGGCGTGAGGGGCTCTATCGGGCGGAGGGATACGGGGGCGTGAGGGGCTCGACGGGGCGGAGGGATACGGGGGTGTGAGGGGCTCGACGGGGCGGAGGGATACGAGGGCGTGAGGGGCTCGACGGGGCGGAGGGATACGGGGGCGTGAGGGGCTCGACGGGGCGGAGGGATACGGGGGTGTGAGGGGCTCGACGGGGTGGAGGGATACGGGGGCGTGAGGGGCTCTATCGGGCGGAGGGATACGGGAGCGTGAGGGGCTCGACGGGGCAGAGGGATACGGGGGCGTGAGGGGCTCGACGGGGCGGAGGGATACGGGGGGTGAGGGGCTCGATGGGGCGGAGGGATACGGGGGCGTGAGGGGCTCGACGGGGCGGAGCGATACGGGGGCGTGAGGGGCTCGACGGGGCGGAGGGATACGGGGGTGTGAGGGGCTCGACGGGGCGGAGGGATACGGGGGCGTGAGGCGCTCGACGGGGCGGAGGGATACGGGGGCATGAGGGGCTCTATCGGGTGGAGGGATACGGGGGCGTGAGGGGTTCGAGGGGGTGGTGAGGGGTTCCATGGGGCGGACGGATACGGGGGTCTGAGGGGCTCGACAGGGCGGAGGGATATGGGGGCCTAAGGGGCTCCATGGGGCGGAGGGAAACAGGGGCATGAGGGGCTTGACGGAGCGGAGGGATACGGGGACGTGAGGGGATCGACTGGACGCTGAGGGTCTCCATGGGGCGGAGGGATATGGGGGCATGAGGGCATCCATGGGGCGGAGGGATACAGGGTGCGTGAGGGGCTCGACGGGGCGGAGAGATACACGGTGCGTGAGGGGATCGACAGGGCGGAGTGATGCGAGGGCGTGAGGGGCTCGACGGGGCGGAGGGATACGGGGGCGTGAGGGGCTCGACGGGGCGGAGGGATACGAGGGCGTGAGGGGCTCGACGGGGCGCAGGGATACGAGGGCGTGAGGGGCTCGACGGGGCGGAGGGATACGAGGGCGTGAGGGGCTCGACGGGGCGGAGGGATACGGGGGCGTGAGGGGCTCGACGGGGCGGAGGGATACGGGGGCGTGAGGGGCTCGACGGGGCGGAGGGATACGGGGGCGTGAGGGGCTCGACGGGGCGGAGGGATACGGGGGCGTGAGGGGCTCTATCGGGCGGAGGGATACGGGGGCGTGAGGGGCTCGACGGGGCGGAGGGATACGGGGGCGTGAGGGGCTCGACGGAGCGGAGGGATACGAGGGCGTGAGGGGCTCGACGGGGCGGAGGGATACGGGGGCGTGAGGGGCTCGACGGAGCGGAGGGATACGAGGGCGTGAGGGGCTCGACGGGGCGGAGGGACACGGGCGCGTGAGGGGCTCGACGGGGCGGAGGGATACGGGGGCGTGAGGGGCTCGACGGGGCGGAGGGATACGGGGGCGTGAGGGGCTCGACGGGGCGGAGGGATACGGGGGCGTGAGGGGCTCGACGGGGCGGAGGGATACGGGGGCGTGAGGGGCTCTATCGGGCGGAGGGATACGGGGGCGTGAGGGGCTCGACGGAGCGGAGGGATACGGGGGTGTGAGGGGCTCTATCGGGCGGAGGGATACGGGGGCGTGAGGGGCTCGACGGGGCGGAGGGATACGGGGGCGTGAGGGGCTCGACGGGGCGGAGAGATACGGGGGCGTGAGGGGCTCTATCGGGCGGAGGGATACGGGGGCGTGAGGGGCTCGACGGGGCGGAGGGATACGGGGGCGTGAGGGGCTCGACGGGGCGGAGGGATACGGGGGCGTGAGGGGCTCGACGGGGCGGAGAGATACGGGGGCGTGAGGGGCTCTATCGGGCGGAGGGATACGGGGGCGTGAGGGGCTCGACGGGGCGGAGGGATACGGGGGCGTGAGGGGCTCGACGGGGCGGAGGGATACGGGGGCGTGAGGGGCTCGACGGGGCGGAGGGATACAGGGGTGTGAGGGGCTCTATCGGGCGGAGGGATACGGGGGCGTGAGGGGCTCGACGGGGCGGAGGGATACGGGGGTGTGAGGGGCTCGACGGGGCGGAGGGATACGGGGGCGTGAGGGGCTCGACGGGGCGGAGGGATACGGGGGTGTGAGGGGCTCTATCGGGCGGAGGGATACGGGGGCGTGAGGGGCTCGACGGGGCGGAGGGATACGGGGGCGTGAGGGGCTCTATCGGGTGGAGGGATACGGGGGCGTGAGGGGCTCGACGGGGCGGAGGGATACGGGGGTGTGAGGGGCTCTATCGGGCGGAGGGATACGGGGGCGTGAGGGGCTCGACGGGGCGGAGGGATACGGGGGTGTGAGGGGCTCTATCGGGTGGAGGGATACAGGGGCGTGAGGGGCTCGAGGGGGTGGTGAGGGGTTCCATGGGGCGGACAGATACGGGGGTCTGAGGGGCTCGACAGGGCGGAGGGATATGGGGCTGTGAGGGGCTCGAGGGGACGGTGAGGGGTTCTATGGGGCGGAGGGATACGGGGCTGTCAGGGGCTCGACGGGGTGGAGGGATACAGGGGTGTGAGAGGCTTCATGGGGCAGAGGGATATGGGGCTGTGAGGGGCTCGAGGGGTTGGTGAGGGGCTCGACGGGGCGGAGGGATACGAGGGCGTGAGGGGCACGATGGGGCGGAGGGATACGGGGGCGTGAGGGGCTCGACGGGGCGGAGGGATACGAGGGCGTGAGGGGCTCGACGGGGCGGAGGGATACGGGGGCGTGAGGGGCTCGACGGGGCGGAGGGATACGAGGGCGTGAGGGGATCCACTGGGCGGAGGGATACGGGGGCGTGAGAAGATCCATGGGGGTGGAGGGATACAGAGATGTGAGGGGCTCGACGGAGCAGAGGGATACGAGGGCGTGAGGGGCTCGACGGGGCGGAGTGATACGAGGGCGTGAGGGGATCCACTGGGCGGAGGGATACGGGGGCGTGAGAGGATCCATGGGGGTGGAGGGATACGGGGGCGTGAGGGGCTCGACGGGGCGGAGGGATACGGGGGCGTGAGAGGATCCATGGGGGTGGAGGGATACGGAGATGTGAGGGGCTCGACGGGGCGGAGGGATACGAGGGCGTGAGGGGCTCAACAGGGCGGAGGGATACGAGGGCATTAGGGGCTCGACGGGGCAGAGGGATACGAGGGCGTGAGGGGCACGACGGGGCGGAGGGATACGAGGGCGTGAGGGGCTCGACGGGGCGAAGGGATACGAGGGCGTGAGGGGACCGACGGGGCGGAGGGATACGGGGGAGTGAGAGGATCCATGGGGCGGAGGGATATGGAGATGTGAGGGGCTCGACAGGGCGGAGGGATATGGGGGCCTAAGGGGCTCCATGGGGCGGAGGGAAACAGGGGCATGAGGGGCTTGACGGAGCGGAGGGATACGGGGACGTGAGGGGATCGACTGGACGCTGAGGGTCTCCATGGGGCGGAGGGATATGGGGGCATGAGGGCATCCATGGGGCGGAGGGATACAGGGTGCGTGAGGGGCTCGACGGGGCGGAGAGATACACGGTGCGTGAGGGGATCGACAGGGCGGAGTGATGCGAGGGCGTGAGGGGCTCGACGGGGCGGAGGGATACGGGGGCGTGAGGGGCTCGACGGGGCGGAGGGATACGAGGGCGTGAGGGGCTCGACGGGGCGCAGGGATACGAGGGCGTGAGGGGCTCGACGGGGCGGAGGGATACGAGGGCGTGAGGGGCTCGACGGGGCGGAGGGATACGGGGGCGTGAGGGGCTCGACGGGGCGGAGGGATACGGGGGCGTGAGGGGCTCGACGGGGCGGAGGGATACGGGGGCGTGAGGGGCTCGACGGGGCGGAGAGATACGGGGGCGTGAGGGGCTCTATCGGGCGGAGGGATACGGGGGCGTGAGGGGCTCGACGGGGCGGAGGGATACGGGGGCGTGAGGGGCTCGACGGGGCGGAGGGATACGGGGGCGTGAGGGGCTCGACGGGGCGGAGAGATACGGGGGCGTGAGGGGCTCTATCGGGCGGAGGGATACGGGGGCGTGAGGGGCTCGACGGAGCGGAGGGATACGAGGGCGTGAGGGGCTCGACGGGGCGGAGGGATACGGGGGCGTGAGGGGCACGACGGGGCGGAGGGATACGGGGGCGTGAGGGGCTCGACGGGGCGGAGGGATACGGGGGCGTGAGGGGCTCTATCGGGCCGAGGGATACGGGGGCGTGAGGGGCTCGACGGGGCGGAGGGATACGGGGGCGTGAGGGGCTCTATCGGGCGGAGGGATACGGGGGCGTGAGGGGCTCGACGGGGCGGAGGGATACGAGGGCGTGAGGGGCTCGACGGGGCGGAGGGATACGGGGGTGTGAGGGGCTCTATCGGGCGGAGGGATACGGGGGCGTGAGGGGCTCGACGGGGCGGAGGGATACGGGGGCGTGAGGGGCTCGACGGGGCGGAGGGATACGGGGGCGTGAGGGGCTCGACGGGGCGGAGGGATACGGGGGCGTGAGGGGCTCTATCGGGCCGAGGGATACGGGGGCGTGAGGGGCTCTATCGGGCGGAGGGATACGGGGGCGTGAGAGGCTCTATCGGGCGGAGGGATACGGGGGCGTGAGGGGCTCGACGGGGCGGAGGGATACGGGGGCGTGAGGGGCTCGACGGGGCGGAGAGATACGGGGGCGTGAGGGGCTCTATCGGGCGGAGGGATACGGGGGCGTGAGGGGCTCGACGGGGCGGAGGGATACGGGGGCGTGAGGGGCTCGACGGGGCGGAGGGATACGGGGGCGTGAGGGGCTCGACGGGGCGGAGAGATACGGGGGCGTGAGGGGCTCTATCGGGCGGAGGGATACGGGGGCGTGAGGGGCTCGACGGGGCGGAGGGATACGGGGGCGTGAGGGGCTCGACGGGGCGGAGGGATACGGGGGCGTGAGGGGCTCGACGGGGCGGAGGGATACAGGGGTGTGAGGGGCTCTATCGGGCGGAGGGATACGGGGGCGTGAGGGGCTCGACGGGGCGGAGGGATACGGGGGTGTGAGGGGCTCGACGGGGCGGAGGGATACGGGGGCGTGAGGGGCTCGACGGGGCGGAGGGATACGGGGGTGTGAGGGGCTCTATCGGGCGGAGGGATACGGGGGCGTGAGGGGCTCGACGGGGCGGAGGGATACGGGGGCGTGAGGGGCTCTATCGGGTGGAGGGATACGGGGGCGTGAGGGGCTCGACGGGGCGGAGGGATACGGGGGTGTGAGGGGCTCTATCGGGCGGAGGGATACGGGGGCGTGAGGGGCTCGACGGGGCGGAGGGATACGGGGGTGTGAGGGGCTCTATCGGGTGGAGGGATACAGGGGCGTGAGGGGCTCGAGGGGGTGGTGAGGGGTTCCATGGGGCGGACAGATACGGGGGTCTGAGGGGCTCGACAGGGCGGAGGGATATGGGGCTGTGAGGGGCTCGAGGGGACGGTGAGGGGTTCTATGGGGCGGAGGGATACGGGGCTGTCAGGGGCTCGACGGGGTGGAGGGATACAGGGGTGTGAGAGGCTTCATGGGGCAGAGGGATATGGGGCTGTGAGGGGCTCGAGGGGTTGGTGAGGGGCTCGACGGGGCGGAGGGATACGAGGGCGTGAGGGGCACGATGGGGCGGAGGGATACGGGGGCGTGAGGGGCTCGACGGGGCGGAGGGATACGAGGGCGTGAGGGGCTCGACGGGGCGGAGGGATACGGGGGCGTGAGGGGCTCGACGGGGCGGAGGGATACGAGGGCGTGAGGGGATCCACTGGGCGGAGGGATACGGGGGCGTGAGAAGATCCATGGGGGTGGAGGGATACAGAGATGTGAGGGGCTCGACGGAGCAGAGGGATACGAGGGCGTGAGGGGCTCGACGGGGCGGAGTGATACGAGGGCGTGAGGGGATCCACTGGGCGGAGGGATACGGGGGCGTGAGAGGATCCATGGGGGTGGAGGGATACGGGGGCGTGAGGGGCTCGACGGGGCGGAGGGATACGGGGGCGTGAGAGGATCCATGGGGGTGGAGGGATACGGAGATGTGAGGGGCTCGACGGGGGCGGAGGGATACGAGGGCGTGAGGGGCTCAACAGGGCGGAGGGATACGAGGGCATTAGGGGCTCGACGGGGCAGAGGGATACGAGGGCGTGAGGGGCACGACGGGGCGGAGGGATACGAGGGCGTGAGGGGCTCGACGGGGCGAAGGGATACGAGGGCGTGAGGGGACCGACGGGGCGGAGGGATACGGGGGAGTGAGAGGATCCATGGGGCGGAGGGATATGGAGATGTGAGGGGCTCGACAGGGCGGAGGGATATGGGGGCCTAAGGGGCTCCATGGGGCGGAGGGAAACAGGGGCATGAGGGGCTTGACGGAGCGGAGGGATACGGGGACGTGAGGGGATCGACTGGACGCTGAGGGTCTCCATGGGGCGGAGGGATATGGGGGCATGAGGGCATCCATGGGGCGGAGGGATACAGGGTGCGTGAGGGGCTCGACGGGGCGGAGAGATACACGGTGCGTGAGGGGATCGACAGGGCGGAGTGATGCGAGGGCGTGAGGGGCTCGACGGGGCGGAGGGATACGGGGGCGTGAGGGGCTCGACGGGGCGGAGGGATACGAGGGCGTGAGGGGCTCGACGGGGCGCAGGGATACGAGGGCGTGAGGGGCTCGACGGGGCGGAGGGATACGAGGGCGTGAGGGGCTCGACGGGGCGGAGGGATACGGGGGCGTGAGGGGCTCGACGGGGCGGAGGGATACGGGGGCGTGAGGGGCTCGACGGGGCGGAGGGATACGGGGGCGTGAGGGGCTCGACGGGGCGGAGGGATACGGGGGCGTGAGGGGCTGTATCGGGCGGAGGGATACGGGGGCGTGAGGGGCTCGACGGGGCGGAGGGATACGGGGGCGTGAGGGGCTCGACGGAGCGGAGGGATACGAGGGCGTGAGGGGCTCGACGGGGCGGAGGGATACGGGGGCGTGAGGGGCTCGACGGAGCGGAGGGATACGAGGGCGTGAGGGGCTCGACGGGGCGGAGGGATACGGGCGCATGAGGGGCTCGACGGGGCGGAGGGATACGGGGGCGTGAGGGGCTCGACGGGGCGGAGGGATACGGGGGCGTGAGGTGCTCGACGGGGCGGAGGGATACGGGGGCGTGAGGGGCTCGACGGGGCGGAGGGATACGGGGGCGTGAGGGGCTCTATCGGGCGGAGGGATACGGGGGCGTGAGGGGCTCGACGGAGCGGAGGGATACGAGGGCGTGAGGGGCTCGACGGGGCGGAGGGATACGGGGGCGTGAGGGGCACGACGGGGCGGAGGGATACGGGGGCGTGACGGGCTCGACGGGGCGGAGGGATACGGGGGCGTGAGGGGCTCTATCGGGCCGAGGGATACGGGGGCGTGAGGGGCTCGACGGGGCGGAGGGATACGGGGGCGTGAGGGGCTCTATCGGGCGGAGGGATACGGGGGCGTGAGGGGCTCGACGGGGCGGAGGGATACGGGGGCGTGAGGGGCTCTATCGGGCGGAGGGATACGGGGGCGTGAGGGGCTCGACGGGGCGGAGGGATACGGGGGCGTGAGGGGCTCGACGGGGCGGAGAGATACGGGGGGCGTGAGGGGCTCTATCGGGCGGAGGGATACGGGGGCGTGAGGGGCTCGACGGGGCGGAGGGATACGGGGGCGTGAGAGGCTCGACGGGGCGGAGGGATACGGGGGCGTGAGGGGCTCGACGGGGCGGAGAGATACGGGGGCGTGAGGGGCTCTATCGGGCGGAGGGATACGGGGGCGTGAGGGGCTCGACGGGGCGGAGGGATACGGGGGCGTGAGGGGCTCGACGGGGCGGAGGGATACGGGGGCGTGAGGGGCTCGACGGGGCGGAGGGATACGGGGGGTGTGAGGGGCTCTATCGGGCGGAGGGATACGGGGGCGTGAGGGGCTCGACGGGGCGGAGGGATACGGGGGTGTGAGGGGCTCGACGGGGCGGAGGGATACGGGGGCGTGAGGGGCTCGACGGGGCGGAGGGATATGGGGGTGTGAGGGGCTCTATCGGGCGGAGGGATACGGGGGCGTGAGGGGCTCGACGGGGCGGAGGGATACGGGGGCGTGAGGGGCTCTATCGGGTGGAGGGATACGGGGGCGTGAGGGGCTCGACGGGGCGGAGGGATACGGGGGTGTGAGGGGCTCTATCGGGCGGAGGGATACGGGGGCGTGAGGGGCTCGACGGGGCGGAGGGATACGGGGGTGTGAGGGGCTCTATCGGGTGGAGGGATACAGGGGCGTGAGGGGCTCGAGGGGGTGGTGAGGGGTTCCATGGGGCGGACAGATACGGGGGTCTGAGGGGCTCGACAGGGCGGAGGGATATGGGGCTGTGAGGGGCTCGAGGGGACGGTGAGGGGTTCTATGGGGCGGAGGGATACGGGGCTGTCAGGGGCTCGACGGGGTGGAGGGATACAGGGGTGTGAGAGGCTTCATGGGGCAGAGGGATATGGGGCTGTGAGGGGCTCGAGGGGTTGGTGAGGGGCTCGACGGGGCGGAGGGATACGAGGGCGTGAGGGGCACGACGGGGCGGAGGGATACGAGGGCGTGAGGGCCTCGATGGGGCGGAGGGATACGAGGGCGTGAGGGGCACGACGGGGCGGAGGGATACGGGGGCGTGAGGGGCTCGACGGGGCGGAGGGATACGAGGGCGTGAGGGGCTCGACGGGGCGGAGGGATACGGGGGCGTGAGGGGCTCGACGGGGCGGAGGGATACGAGGGCGTGAGGGGATCCACTGGGCGGAGGGATACGGGGGCGTGAGAAGATCCATGGGGGTGGAGGGATACAGAGATGTGAGGGGCTCGACGGAGCAGAGGGATACGAGGGCGTGAGGGGCTCGACGGGGCGGAGTGATACGAGGGCGTGAGGGGATCCACTGGGCGGAGGGATACGGGGGCGTGAGAGGATCCATGGGGGTGGAGGGATACGGGGGCGTGAGGGGCTCGACGGGGCGGAGGGATACGGGGGCGTGAGAGGATCCATGGGGGTGGAGGGATACGGAGATGTGAGGGGCTCGACGGGGCGGAGGGATACGAGGGCGTGAGGGGCTCAACAGGGCGGAGGGATACGAGGGCATTAGGGGCTCGACGGGGCAGAGGGATACGAGGGCGTGAGGGGCACGACGGGGCGGAGGGATACGAGGGCGTGAGGGGCTCGACGGGGCGAAGGGATACGAGGGCGTGAGGGGACCGACGGGGCGGAGGGATACGGGGGAGTGAGAGGATCCATGGGGCGGAGGGATATGGAGATGTGAGGGGCTCGACAGGGCGGAGGGATATGGGGGCCTAAGGGGCTCCATGGGGCGGAGGGAAACAGGGGCATGAGGGGCTTGACGGAGCGGAGGGATACGGGGACGTGAGGGGATCGACTGGACGCTGAGGGTCTCCATGGGGCGGAGGGATATGGGGGCATGAGGGCATCCATGGGGCGGAGGGATACAGGGTGCGTGAGGGGCTCGACGGGGCGGAGAGATACACGGTGCGTGAGGTGATCGACAGGGCGGAGTGATACGGGGGCGTGAGGGGCTCGACGGGGCGGAGGGATACGAGGGCGTGAGGGGCTCGACGGGGCAGAGGGATACGGGGGCGTGAGGGGCTCGACGGGGCGGAGGGATACGGGGGCGTGAGGGGCTCGACGGGGCGGAGGGATACGGGGGCGTGAGGGGCTCGACGGGGCGGAGGGATACGGGGGCGTGAGGGGCTCGACGGGGCGGAGGGATACGGGGGCGTGAGGGGCTCGACGGGGCGGAGGGATACGGGGGCGTGAGGGGCTCGACGGGGCGGAGGGATACGGGGGTGTAAGGGGCTTGACGGGGCGGAGGGATACGGGGGTGTGAGGGGCTCTATCGGGCGGAGGGATACGGGGGCGTGAGGGGCTCGACGGGGCGGAGGGATACGGGGGCGTGAGGGGCTCGACAGGGCGGAGGGATACGGGGGCGTGAGGGGCTCTATCGGGCGGAGGGATACGGGGGCGTGAGGGGCTCGACGGGGCGGAGGGATACGGGGGTGTGAGGGGCTCGACGGGGCGGAGGGATACGAGGGCGTGAGGGGCTCGACGGGGCGGAGGGATACGGGGGCGTGAGGGGCTCGACGGGGCGGAGGGATACGGGGGTGTGAGGGGCTCGACGGGGTGGAGGGATACGGGGGCGTGAGGGGCTCTATCGGGCGGAGGGATACGGGAGCGTGAGGGGCTCGACGGGGCAGAGGGATACGGGGGCGTGAGGGGCTCGACGGGGCGGAGGGATACGGGGGGTGAGGGGCTCGACGGGGCGGAGGGATACGGGGGCGTGAGGGGCTCGACGGGGCGGAGGGATACGGGGGCGTGAGGGGCTCGACGGGGCGGAGGGATACGGGGTGTGAGGGGCTCGACGGGGCGGAGGGATACGGGGGCGTGAGGGGCTCGACGGGGCGGAGGGATACGGGGGCATGAGGGGCTCTATCGGGTGGAGGGATACGGGGGCGTGAGGGGATCGAGGGGGTGGTGAGGGGTTCCATGGGGCGGACGGATACGGGGGTCTGAGGGGCTCGACAGGGCGGAGGGATATGGGGCCTAAGGGGCTCCATGGGGCGGAGGGAAACAGGGGCATGAGGGGCTTGACGGAGCGGAGGGATACGGGGACGTGAGGGGATCGACTGGACGCTGAGGGTCTCCATGGGGCGGAGGGATATGGGGGCATGAGGGCATCCATGGGGCGGAGGGATACAGGGTGCGTGAGGGGCTCGACGGGGCGGAGAGATACACGGTGCGTGAGGGGATCGACAGGGCGGAGTGATGCGAGGGCGTGAGGGGCTCGACGGGGCGGAGGGATACGGGGGCGTGAGGGGCTCGACGGGGCGGAGGGATACGAGGGCGTGAGGGGCTCGACGGGGCGCAGGGATACGAGGGCGTGAGGGGCTCGACGGGGCGGAGGGATACGAGGGCGTGAGGGGCTCGACGGGGCGGAGGGATACGGGGGCGTGAGGGGCTCGACGGGGCGGAGGGATACGGGGGCGTGAGGGGCTCGACGGGGCGGAGGGATACGGGGGCGTGAGGGGCTCGACGGGGCGGAGGGATACGGCGGCGTGAGGGGCTCGATGGGGCGGAGGGATACGGGACGTGAGGGGCTCGACGGGGCGGAGGGATACGAGGGCGTGAGGGGCTCGACGGGGCGGAGGGATACGGGGGCGTGAGGGGCTCGACGGGGCGGAGGGATACGGGGGCGTGAGCGGCTCTATCGGGCGGAGGGATACGGGGGCGTGAGGGGCTCGACGGAGCGGAGGGATACGAGGGCGTGAGGGGCTCGACGGGGCGGAGGGATACGGGGGCGTGAGGGGCTCGACGGGGCGGAGGGATACGGGGGCGTGAGGGGCTCGACGGAGCGGAGGGATACGAGGGCGTGAGGGGCTCGACGGGGCGGAGGGATACGAGGGCGTGAGGGGCTCGACGGAGCGGAGGGATACGAGGGCGTGAGGGGCTCGACGGGGCGGAGGGATACGGGCGCGTGAGGGGCTCGACGGGGCAGAGGGATACGGGGGCGTGAGGGGCTCGACGGGGCGGAGGGATACGGGGGCGTGAGGGGCTCGACGGGGCGGAGGGATACGAGGGCGTGAGGGGCTCGACGGGGCGGAGGGATACGAGGGCGTGAGGGGCTCGACGGGGCGGAGGGATACGGGGGCGTGAGGGGCTCGACGGGGCGGAGGGATACGGGGGCGTGAGGGGCTCTATCGGGCGGAGGGATACGGGGGCGTGAGGGGCTCGACGGAGCGGAGGGATACGAGGGCGTGAGGGGCTCGACGGGGCGGAGGGATACGAGGGCGTGAGGGGCACGACGGGGCGGAGGGATACGGGGGCGTGAGGGGCTCGACGGAGCGGAGGGATACGGGGGCGTGAGGGGCTCTATCGGGCCGAGGGATACGGGGGCGTGAGGGGCTCGACGGGGCGGAGGGATACGGGGGCGTGAGGGGCTCTATCGGGCGGAGGGATACGGGGGCGTGAGGGGCTCGACGGGGCGGAGGGATACGGGGGCGTGAGGGGCTCGACGGGGCGGAGAGATACGGGGGCATGAGGGGCTCTATCGGGCGGAGGGATACGGGGGCGTGAGGGGCTCGACGGGGCGGAGGGATACGGGGGCGTGAGGGGCTCGACGGGGCGGAGGGATACGGGGGCGTGAGGGGCTCTATCGGGTGGAGGGATACGGGGGCGTGAGGGGCTCGACGGGGCGGAGGGATACGGGGGCGTGAGGGGCACGACGGGGCGGAGGGATACGGGGGCGTGAGGGGCTCGACGGGGCGGAGGGATACGGGGGCGTGAGGGGCTCTATCGGGCCGAGGGATACGGGGGCGTGAGGGGCTCGACGGGGCGGAGGGATACGGGGGCGTGAGGGGCTCTATCGGGCGGAGGGATACGGGGGCGTGAGGGGCTCGACGGGGCGGAGGGATACGGGGGCGTGAGGGGCTCTATCGGGCGGAGGGATACGGGGGCGTGAGGGGCTCGACGGGGCGGAGGGATACGGGGGCGTGAGGGGCTCGACGGGGCGGAGGGATACGGGGGCGTGAGGGGCTCGACGGGGCGGAGGGATACGGGGGTGTGAGGGGCTCTATCGGGCGGAGGGATACGGGGGCGTGAGGGGCTCGACGGGGCGGAGGGATACGGGGGCGTGAGGGGCTCTATCGGGCGGAGGGATACGGGGGCGTGAGGGGCTCGACGGGGCGGAGGGATATGAGGGCGTGAGGGGCTCGACGGGGCGGAGGGATACGGGGGCGTGAGGGGCTCGACGGGGCGGAGGGATACGGGGGCGTGAGGGGCTCGACGGGGCGGAGGGATACGGGGGTGTGAGGGGCTCTATCGGGCGGAGGGATACGGGGGCGTGAGGGGCTCGACGGGGCGGAGGGATACGGGGGCGTGAGGGGCTCTATCGGGTGGAGGGATACGGGGGCGTGAGGGGCTCGACGGGGCGGAGGGATACGGGGGTGTGAGGGGCTCTATCGGGCGGAGGGATACGGGGGCGTGAGGGGCTCGACGGGGCGGAGGGATACGGGGGTGTGAGGGGCTCTATCGGGTGGAGGGATACGGGGGCGTGAGGGGCTCGACGGGGCGGAGGGATACGGGGGTGTGAGGGGCTCTATCGGGCGGAGGGATACGGGGGCGTGAGGGGCTCGACGGGGCGGAGGGATACGGGGGTGTGAGGGGCTCTATCGGGTGGAGGGATACAGGGGCGTGAGGGGCTCGAGGGGGTGGTGAGGGGTTCCATGGGGCGGACAGATACGGGGGTCTGAGGGGCTCGACAGGGCGGAGGGATATGGGGCTGTGAGGGGCTCGAGGGGACGGTGAGGGGTTCTATGGGGCGGAGGGATACGGGGCTGTTAGGGGCTCGACGGGGTGGAGGGATACAGGGGTGTGAGAGGCTTCATGGGGCAGAGGGATATGGGGCTGTGAGGGGCTCGAGGGGTTGGTGAGAGGCTCTATGGGGCGGAGGGATACGGGCCGTTAGCAGCGATGGGGCTGGAGAGATACGGGCAGAGGTCGGAGGACTACAGGTGAGTGAAGGAGCAGGAGGGCGCCCTTAACCCCCCCCCACGGACCCTTCCCTCCCCCACGGACCCCCCACCCCGGAGAACCCCCCACGGACCCTTCCCTCCCCCACGGACCCCCCCCACCCCAGAGACCCCCCCAAAGACCCCCCCACCCATAGACCCCCCCATGGACCCTTCCCTCCCCCACGGACCCCCCACCCCAGAGACCCCCCCACGGACCCTTCCCTCCCCCACGGACCCCCCACCCCGGAGACCCCCCCCACGGTCCCCCACGGACCCCCCCCCCAAAGACCCCCCCACGGACCCTTCCCTCCCCCACGGACCCCCCACCCCAGAGACCCCCCCACCCATAGACCCCCCCATGGACCCTTCCCTCCCCCACGGACCCCCCACACCAGAGACCCCCCCCACGGACCCCCCCTCCCCCACGGACCCCCTACCCCTGAGACCCCCCATGGACCCTTCCCTCCCCCACGGACCCCCCACCCCAGAGACCCCTCCACGGACCCTTCCCTCCCCCATGGACCCCCCACTCCAGAGACCCCCCCCATGGACCCTTCCCTCCCCCACGGACCCCCCACCCCAGAGACCCCCCCAAAGACCCCCCCACCCAGAGACCCCCCCCACGGACCCTTCCCTCCCCCACGGACCCCCCACCCCATTGACCCCCCCACCCATAGACCCCCCCATGGACCCTTCCCTCCCCCACGGACCCCCCACACCAGAGACCCCCCCACGGACCCCCCCTCCCCCACGGACCCCCTACCCCTGAGACCCCCCCCATGGACCCCCCTCCCCCACGGACCCCCCACCCCAGAGACCCCCCCAAAGACCCCCCCACCCATAGACCCCCCCATGGACCCTTCCCTCCCCCACGGACCCCCCACCCCAGAGACCCCTCCACGGACCCTTCCCTCCCCCATGGACCCCCCACCCCAGAGACCCCCCCATGGACCCCCCACCCCAGAGACCCCCCCCACGGACCCTTCCCTCCCCCACGGATCCCTAACCCCAGAGCCCGCCCCACCCCCCCTTACCGCCCCGATTTGGTGATGATCATCTCGGTGCCCACGGCGCAGAACCGCTTCCACAGCTCCCGGTTCTCCAGGCTCATCCGCACGCTGGGGGGCAGCCGGGGGGGCTCGACCGGGGGCAGCTGCTGCCCGCCCCCGTAGGGCAGGGGTGGGGCAGGCAGGGGCAGCGGGGGGCCCGAGGGGGAGGGGCCCAGGAGCCGCCCAGCCCGGTCCAGTGCGGGGCAGAAGGGCTCGAACTTGGGGGCTGAGACACCGTCCAGATCTGGGGGGGGAGAGACCGTCAGAGAGGGGCTGCGGGTCGGGAGTGAGGGGCACCGGCAGAGCTGGGGGCTGCGGGTCGGGAGTGAGGGGCACCGGCCGGGCTGGGGGGGGGCTGCGGGTCGGGAGTGAGGGGCACCGGCAGTGCCGGGGGGCTGCGGATCGGGAGAGGGGGGCACCGGCAGAGCCGGGGGGCTGCGGGTCGGGAGTGAGGGGCACCGGCCGGGCTGGGGGGCTGCGGGTCGGGAGTGAGGGGCACCGGCAGTGCCGGGGGGGCTGCGGGTCGGGAGAGGGGGGCACCGGCAGTGCCGGGGGGGCTGCGGGTCGGGAGTGGGGGGCACCGGCAGAGCCGGGGGGCTGCGGGTCGGGAGTGAGGGGCACCGGCAGAGCCGGGGGGCTGCGGGTCGCGAGTGAGGGGCACCAGCAGTGCCGGGGGGCTGCGGGTCGGGAGTGGGGGGCACCGGCAGAGCTGGGGGGGGGGGGCTGCGGGTCGGGAGTGAGGGGCACCGGCAGAGCCGGGGGGCTGCGGGTCGGGAGTGAGGGGCACCGGCAGTGCCGGGGGGCTGCGGGTCGGGAGTGGGGGGCACCGGCAGAGCCGGGGGGCTGCGGGTCGGGAGTGGGGGGCACCGGCAGAGCTGGGGGGCTGCGGGTCGGGAGTGAGGGGCACCGGCAGTGGCGGCGGGCTGCGGGTCAGGAGTGAGGGGCACCGGCAGAGCCGGGGGGCTGCGGGTCGGGAGTGAGGGGCACCGGCAGACCTGGGGGGGCTGCGGGCTGGGAGTGAAGGGCACTGCCAGAGCTGGGGGGGCAGGGCTGGGGTAATGGGGTGTCTGGGCCGGAGGGGGCAGGGCTGGGAGAAGGGGGTTGAGGGCTGGGGGGGGGCAGGGCTGGGGTAATGGGGTCTCCGGGCCGGGGGGGGCAGGGCTGGGAGAAGGGGGTTGAGGGCTGGGGGGGGGGCAGGGCTGGGGTAATGGGGTCTCCGGGCCGGAGGGGGCAAGACTGGGAGAAGGGGGTTGAGGGCTGGGGGGGGCAGGGCTGGGGTAATGGGGTCTCCGGGCCGGGGGGGGGCAGGGCTGGGAGAAGGGGGTTGAGGGCCGGGGGGGCAGTGCTGGGGTAACGGGGTCTCCGGGCCGTGGGGGGCAGAGCTGGGAGAAGGGGGTTGAGGGCTGGAGGGGGCAGGGCTGGGAGAAGGGGGTTGAGGGGCTGGGGGGGGCAGGGCTGGGGTAATGGGGTCTCCGGGCGGGGGGGGGCAGGGCTGGGAGAAGGGGGTTGAGGGCTGGGGGGGGGCCGGGCTGGGGTAATGGGGTCTCCGGGCCGGGGGGGGCAGGGCTGGGAGAAGGGGGTTGAGGGCTGGGGTAATGGGGTCTCCGGGCCAGGGGGGCAGGGCTGGGAGAAGGGGGTTGAGGGCTGGGGGGGGGGCAGGGCTGGGGTAATGGGGTCTCCGGGCCGGGGGGGGCAGGGCTGGGAGAAGGGGGTTGAGGGCTGGGGGGGGCAGGGCTGGGGTAATGGGGTCTCCGGGCCGGGGGGGCAGGGCTGGAGTAATGGGGTCTCCGGGTCGGGGGGGCAGGGCTGGGAGAAGGGGGTTGAGGGCTGGGGGGGGCAGGGCTGGGGTAATGGGGTCTCCGGGCCGGGGGGGGCAGGGCTGGGAGAAGGGGGTTGAGGGCTGGGGGGGGCAGGGCTGGGGTAATGGGGTCTCCGGGCCGGGGGGGGCAGGGCTGGGAGAAGGGGGTTGAGGGCTGGGGGGGGCAGGGCTGGGGTAATGGGGTCTCCGGGCCGGGGGGGGCAGGGCTGGGAGAAGGGGGTTGAGGGCTGGGGGGGGCAGGGCTGGGGTAATGGGGTCTCCGGGCCGGGGGGGGCAGGGCTGGGAGAAGGGGGTTGAGGGCTGGGGGGGCAGGGCTGGGGTAATGGGGTCTCCGGGCCGGGGGGGGCAGGGCTGGGAGAAGGGGGTTGAGGGCTGGGGGGGGCAGGGCTGGGGTAATGGGGTCTCCGGGCCGGGGGGGGCAGGGCTGGGAGAAGGGGGTTGAGGGCTGGGGGGGGCAGGGCTGGGGTAATGGGGTCTCCGGGCCGGGGGGGGCAGGGCTGGGAGAAGGGGGTTGAGGGCTGGGGGGGGGCAGGGATGGGGTAATGGGGTCTCCGGGCCGGGGGGGGCAGGGCTGGGAGAAGGGGGTTGAGGGCTGGGGCGGGCAGGGCTGGGGTAATGGGGTCTCCGGGCCGGGGGGGGCAGGGCTGGGAGAAGGGGGTTGAGGGCTGGGGGGGGCAGGGCTGGGGTAATGGGGTCTCCAGGCCGGGGGGGGCAGGGCTGGGAGAAGGGGGTTGAGGGCTGGGGGGGGCAGGGATGGGGTAATGGGGTCTCCGGGCCGGGGGGGGCAGGGCTGGGAGAAGGGGGTTGAGGGCTGGGGGGGGCAGGGATGGGGTAATGGGGTCTCCGGGCCGGGGGGGGCAGGGCTGGGAGAAGGGGGTTGAGGGCTGGGGGGGGTCACACTCTCGGAGGCTCCAGGAATCTCACATCTTGCTGCCAATCCCCCCCCCCCCCGCCAGTTGGTCACTATCTGGTGCTAAGGACCCAGCTGTCAGCCGGGGTGGGGGTTGGGCTGG
>JBAIAC010000639.1:2500-7500 GCA_037349315.1 Chelydra serpentina
TTACACATAGGGTTAGGGTTAGGGTTAGGGTTACACTTAGGGTTAGGGTTAGGGTTAGGGTTAGGGTTAGGGTTAGGGTTAGGGTTAGGGTTACACTTAGGGTTAGGGTTAGGGTTAGGGTTAGGGTTACACTTAGGGTTAGGGTTAGGGTTAGGGTTAGGGTTAGGGTTAGGGTTAGGGTTAGGGTTACACTTAGGGTTAGGGTTAGGGTTACACTTAGGGTTAGGGTTAGGGTTAGGGTTAGGGTTAGGGTTAGGGTTAGGGTTACACTTAGGGTTAGGGTTAGGGTTACACTTAGGGTTAGGGTTAGGGTTAGGGTTAGGGTTAGGGTTAGGGTTAGGGTTAGGGTTAGGGTTACACTTAGGGTTAGGGTTAGGGTTAGGGTTAGGGTTACACTTAGGGTTAGGGTTAGGGTTAGGGTTAGGGTTAGGGTTAGGGTTAGGGTTAGGGTTACACTTAGGGTTAGGGTTAGGGTTAGGGTTAGGGTTAGGGTTAGGGTTAGGGTTACACTTAGGGTTAGGGTTAGGGTTAGGGTTAGGGTTAGGGTTAGGGTTAGGGTTACACTTAGGGTTAGGGTTAGGGTTACACTTAGGGTTAGGGTTAGGGTTAGGGTTAGGGTTTGTTACACTTAGGGTTAGGGTTAGGGTTAGGGTTACACTTAGGGTTAGGGTTAGGGTTAGGGTTAGGGTTAGGGTTAGGGTTAGGGTTAGGGTTAGGGTTAGGGTTACACTTAGGGTTAGGGTTAGGGTTAGGGTTAGGGTTAGGGTTAGGGTTAGGGTTAGGGTTAGGGTTACACTTAGGGTTAGGGTTAGGGTTAGGGTTAGGGTTAGGGTTAGGGTTAGGGTTAGGGTTAGGGTTACACTTAGGGTTAGGGTTAGGGTTAGGGTTAGGGTTACACTTAGGGTTAGGGTTAGGGTTAGGGTTAGGGTTACACATAGGGTTAGGGTTAGGGTTAGGGTTACACTTAGGGTTAGGGTTAGGGTTAGGGTTAGGGTTAGGGTTAGGGTTAGGGTTAGGGTTACACTTAGGGTTAGGGTTAGGGTTAGGGTTAGGGTTACACTTAGGGTTAGGGACATTAGGGTTAGGGTTAGGGTTAGGGTTAGGGTTAGGGTTAGGGTTACACTTAGGGTTAGGGTTAGGGTTACACTTAGGGTTAGGGTTAGGGTTAGGGTTAGGGTTAGGGTTAGGGTTAGGGTTACACTTAGGGTTAGGGTTAGGGTTACACTTAGGGTTAGGGTTAGGGTTAGGGTTAGGGTTAGGGTTAGGGTTAGGGTTAGGGTTAGGGTTACACTTAGGGTTAGGGTTAGGGTTAGGGTTAGGGTTACACTTAGGGTTAGGGTTAGGGTTAGGGTTAGGGTTAGGGTTAGGGTTAGGGTTAGGGTTACACTTAGGGTTAGGGTTAGGGTTAGGGTTAGGGTTAGGGTTAGGGTTAGGGTTACACTTAGGGTTAGGGTTAGGGTTAGGTATGCACTTAGGGTTAGGGTTAGGGTTAGGGTTACACTTAGGGTTAGGGTTAGGGTTACACTTAGGGTTAGGGTTAGGGTTAGGGTTAGGGTTAGGGTTAGGGTTAGGGTTACACTTAGGGTTAGGGTTAGGGTTAGGGTTAGGGTTAGGGTTAGGGTTAGGGTTAGGGTTAGGGTTACACTTAGGGTTAGGGTTAGGGTTACACGGGTTAGGGTTAGGGTTAGGGTTAGGGTTAGGGTTAGGGTTAGGGTTACACTTAGGGTTAGGGTTAGGGTTAGGGTTACGGGTTAGGGTTAGGGTTAGGGTTAGGGTTAGGGTTACACTTAGGGTTAGGGTTAGGGTTAGGGTTAGTGTTAGGGTTAGGGTTAGGGTTAGGGTTAGGGTTAGGGTTAGGGTTAGGGTTAGGGTTAGGGTTACACTTAGGGTTAGGGTTAGGGTTAGGGTTAGGGTTACACTTAGGGTTAGGGTTAGGGTTAGGGTTAGGGTTAGGGTTAGGGTTAGGGTTACACTTAGGGTTAGGGTTAGGGTTAGGGTTAGGGTTAGGGTTAGGGTTAGGGTTACACTTAGGGTTAGGGTTAGGGTTACACTTAGGGTTAGGGTTAGGGTTAGGGTTAGGGTTAGGGTTAGGGTTACACTTAGGGTTAGGGTTAGGGTTACACTTAGGGTTAGGGTTAGGGTTAGGGTTAGGGTTAGGGTTAGGGTTAGGGTTAGGGTTACACTTAGGGTTAGGGTTAGGGTTAGGGTTACACTTAGGGTTAGGGTTAGGGTTAGGGTTAGGGTTAGGGTTAGGGTTAGGGTTAGGGTTACACTTAGGGTTAAGGGTTAGGGTTAGGGTTAGGGTTAGGGTTACACTTAGGGTTAGGGTTAGGGTTAGGGTTAGGGTTAGGGTTAGGGTTAGGGTTAGGGTTACACTTAGGGTTAGGGTTAGGGTTAGGGTTACACTTAGGGTTAGGGTTAGGGTTAGGGTTAGGGTTAGGGTTAGGGTTAGGGTTAGGGTTAGGGTTACACTTAGGGTTAGGGTTAGGGTTAGGGTTAGGGTTAGGGTTAGGGTTAGGGTTAGGGTTAGGGTTACACTTAGGGTTAGGGTTAGGGTTACACTTAGGGTTAGGGTTAGGGTTAGGGTTAGGGTTAGGGTTAGGGTTAGGGTTAGGGTTACACTTAGGGTTAGGGTTAGGGTTAGGGTTAGGGTTAGGGTTAGGGTTAGGGTTAGGGTTACACTTAGGGTTAGGGTTAGGGTTAGGGTTAGTGTTAGGGTTAGGGTTAGGGTTAGGGTTAGGGTTAGGGTTAGGGTTAGGGTTAGGGTTAGGGTTAGGGTTACACTTAGGGTTAGGGTTAGGGTTAGGGTTAGGGTTAGGGTTAGGGTTAGGGTTACACTTAGGGTTAGGGTTAGGGTTAGGGTTAGGGTTACACTTAGGGTTAGGGTTAGGGTTAGGGTTACACTTAGGGTTAGGGTTAGGGTTAGGGTTAGGGTTAGGGTTACACTTAGGGTTAGGGTTAGGGTTAGGGTTAGGGTTAGGGTTAGGGTTAGGGTTAGGGTTACACTTAGGGTTAGGGTTAGGGTTAGGGTTAGGGTTAGGGTTAGGGTTAGGGTTAGGGTTAGGGTTACACTTAGGGTTAGGGTTAGGGTTACACTTAGGGTTAGGGTTAGGGTTAGGGTTAGGGTTACACTTAGGGTTAGGGTTAGGGTTACACTTAGGGTTAGGGTTAGGGTTAGGGTTAGGGTTAGGGTTAGGGTTAGGGTTACACTTAGGGTTAGGGTTAGGGTTACACTTAGGTTTAGGGTTAGGGTTAGGGTTAGGGTTAGGGTTACACTTAGGGTTAGGGTTAGGGTTAGGGTTAGGGTTACACTTAGGGTTAGGGTTAGGGTTAGGGTTAGGGTTACACTTAGGGTTAGGGTTAGGGTTAGGGTTAGGGTTAGGGTTAGGGTTAGGGTTACACATAGGGTTAGGGTTAGGGTTAGGGTTACACTTAGGGTTAGGGTTAGGGTTAGGGTTACACTTAGGGTTAGGGCTAGGGTTAGGGTTAGGGTTAGGGTTAGGGTTAGGGTTAGGGTTAGGGTTAGGGTTACACTTAGGGTTAGGGTTAGGGTTAGGGTTAGGGTTAGGGTTACGGTTAGGGTTAGGGTTAGGGTTACACTTAGGGTTAGGGTTAGGGTTACACTTAGGGTTAGGGTTAGGGTTAGGGTTAGGGTTAGGGTTACACTTAGGGTTAGGGTTAGGGTTAGGGTTACACTTAGGGTTAGGGTTAGGGTTAGGGTTAGGGTTAGGGTTAGGGTTACACTTAGGGTTAGGGTTAGCGTTACACTTAGGGTTAGGGTTAGGGTTAGGGTTAGGGTTAGGGTTAGGGTTAGGGTTAGGGTTAGGGTTACACTTAGGGTTAGGGTTAGGGTTAGGGTTAGGGTTAGGGTTAGGGTTAGGGTTAGGGTTACACTTAGGGTTAGGGTTAGGGTTAGGGTTAGGGTTAGGTTTACACTTAGGGTTAGGGTTAGGGTTAGGGTTAGGGTTAGGGTTAGGGTTAGGGTTAGGGTTACACTTAGGGTTAGGGTTAGGGTTAGGGTTAGGGTTAGGGTTACACTTAGGGTTAGGGTTAGGGTTAGGGTTAGGTTAGGGTTACACTTAGGGTTAGGGTTAGGGTTACACTTAGGGTTAGGGTTAGGGTTAGGGTTAGGGTTAGGGTTAGGGTTAGGGTTACACTTAGGGTTAGGGTTAGGGTTACACTTAGGGTTAGGGTTAGGGTTAGGGTTACGGTTAGGGTTAGGGTTAGGGTTACACTTAGGGTTAGGGTTAGGGTTAGGGTTAGGGTTAGGGTTACACTTAGGGTTAGGGTTAGGGTTAGGGTTAGGGTTAGGGTTAGGGTTAGGTTTACACTTAGGGTTAGGGTTAGGGTTAGGGTTAGGGTTAGGGTTAGGGTTAGGGTTACACTTAGGGTTAGGGTTAGGGTTAGGGTTAGGGTTACACTTAGGGTTAGGGTTAGGGTTAGGGTTAGGGTTACACTTAGGGTTAGGGTTAGGGTTAGGGTAAGGGTTAGGGTTACACTTAGGGTTAGGGTTAGGGTTACACTTAGGGTTAGGGTTAGGGTTAGGGTTAGGGTTAGGGTTAGGGTTAGGGTTAGGGTTAGGGTTACACTTAGGGTTAGGGTTAGGGTTACACTTAGGGTTAGGGTTAGGGTTAGGGTTAGGGTTAGGGTAGGGTTAGGGTTAGGGTTACACTTAGGGTTAGGGTTAGGGTTAGGGTTAGGGTTAGGGTTAGGGTTACACTTAGGGTTAGGGTTAGGGTTAGGGTTAGGGTTACACATAGGGTTAGGGTTAGGGTTAGGGTTACACTTAGGGTTAGGGTTAGGGTTAGGGTTAGGGTTAGGGTTACACTTAGGGTTAGGGTTAGGGTTAGGGTTACACTTAGGGTTAGGGTTAGGGTTAGGGTTAGGGTTAGGGTTACACTTAGGGTTAGGGTTAGGGTTAGGGTTAGGGTTAGGGTTAGGGTTAGGGTTACACTTAGGGTTAGGGTTAGGGTTAGGGTTAGGGTTAGGGTTAGGGTTAG
>JBAIAC010000639.1:12500-25000 GCA_037349315.1 Chelydra serpentina
TACACTTAGGGTTAGGGTTAGGGTTAGGGTTAGGGTTAGGGTTACACTTAGGGTTAGGGTTAGGGTTACACTTAGGGTTAGGGTTAGGGTTAGGGTTAGGGTTAGGGTTAGGGTTAGGGTTACACTTAGGGTTAGGGTTAGGGTTACACTTAGGGTTAGGGTTAGGGTTAGGGTTACGGTTAGGGTTAGGGTTAGGGTTAGGGTTACACTTAGGGTTAGGGTTAGGGTTAGGGTTAGGGTTACACTTAGGGTTAGGGTTAGGGTTAGGGTTAGGGTTAGGGTTAGGGTTAGGTTTACACTTAGGGTTAGGGTTAGGGTTAGGGTTAGGGTTAGGGTTAGGGTTAGGGTTACACTTAGGGTTAGGGTTAGGGTTAGGGTTACACTTAGGGTTAGGGTTAGGGTTAGGGTTAGGGTTACACTTAGGGTTAGGGTTAGGGTTAGGGTTAGGGTTAGGGTTACACTTAGGGTTAGGGTTAGGGTTACACTTAGGGTTAGGGTTAGGGTTAGGGTTAGGGTTAGGGTTAGGGTTAGGGTTAGGGTTAGGGTTAGGGTTACACTTAGGGTTAGGGTTAGGGTTACACTTAGGGTTAGGGTTAGGGTTAGGGTTAGGGTTAGGGTTAGGGTTAGGGTTAGGGTTACACTTAGGGTTAGGGTTAGGGTTAGGGTTAGGGTTAGGGTTAGGGTTACACTTAGGGTTAGGGTTAGGGTTAGGGTTAGGGTTAGGGTTACACATAGGGTTAGGGTTAGGGTTAGGGTTACACTTAGGGTTAAGGTTAGGGTTAGGGTTAGGGTTAGGGTTACACTTAGGGTTAGGGTTAGGGTTAGGGTTAGGGTTACACTTAGGGTTAGGGTTAGGGTTAGGGTTAGGGTTAGGGTTACACTTAGGGTTAGGGTTAGGGTTAGGGTTAGGGTTAGGGTTAGGGTTAGGGTTACACTTAGGGTTAGGGTTAGGGTTAGGGTTAGGGTTAGGGTTAGGGTTAGGGTTACACTTAGGGTTAGGGTTAGGGTTAGGGTTAGGGTTACACTTAGGGTTAGAGTTAGGGTTAGGGTTAGGGTTACACTTAGGGTTAGGGTTAGGGTTAGGGTTAGGGTTAGGGTTAGGGTTAGGGTTACACTTAGGGTTAGGGTTAGGGTTACACTTAGGGTTAGGGTTAGGGTTAGGGTTAGGGTTAGGGTTACACTTAGGGTTAGGGTTAGGGTTACACTTAGGGTTAGGGTTAGGGTTAGGGTTAGGGTTAGGGTTAGGGTTACACTTAGGGTTAGGGTTAGGGTTAGGGTTAGGGTTAGGGTTAGGGTTACATTTAGGGTTAGGGTTAGGGTTAGGGTTAGGGTTACACATAGGGTTAGGGTTAGGGTTAGGGTTACACTTAGGGTTAGGGTTAGGGTTAGGGTTAGGGTTAGGGTTAGGGTTAGGGTTAGGGTTAGGGTTACACTTAGGGTTAGGGTTAGGGTTAGGGTTAGGGTTACACTTAGGGTTAGGGTTAGGGTTAGGGTTAGGGTTACACTTAGGGTTAGGGTTAGGGTTACACTTATAGGGTTAGGGTTACACTTAGGGTTAGGGTTAGGGTTACACTTAGGGTTAGGGTTAGGGTTAGGGTTAGGGTTACACTTAGGGTTAGGGTTAGGGTTAGGGTTAGGGTTAGGGTTAGGGTTAGGGTTAGGGTTACACTTAGGGTTAGGGTTAGGGTTAGGGTTAGGGTTACACTTAGGGTTAGGGTTAGGGTTAGGGTTAGGGTTAGGGTTAGGGTTAGGGTTAGGGTTAGGGTTAGGGTTACACTTAGGGTTAGGGTTAGGGTTAGGGTTAGGGTTAGGGTTAGGGTTACACTTAGGGTTAGGGTTAGGGTTAGGGTTAGGGTTAGGGTTAGGGTTAGGGTTACACTTAGGGTTAGGGTTAGGGTTACACTTAGGGTTAGGGTTAGGGTTAGGGTTAGGGTTAGGGTTAGGGTTAGGGTTAGGGTTACACTTAGGGTTAGGGTTAGGGTTAGGGTTACACTTAGGGTTAGGGTTAGGGTTAGGGTTAGGGTTAGGGTTAGGGTTAGGGTTAGGGTTAGGGTTACACTTAGGGTTAGGGTTAGGGTTAGGGGTTAGGGTTAGGGTTAGGGTTAGGGTTACACTTAGGGTTAGGGTTAGGGTTAGGGTTAGGGTTAGGGTTACACTTAGGGATAGGGTTAGGGTTAGGGTTAGGGTTAGGGTTAGGGTTACACTTAGGGTTAGGGTTAGGGTTACACTTAGGGTTAGGGTTAGGGTTAGGGTTAGGGTTAGGGTTAGGGTTAGGGTTAGGGTTAGGGTTAGGGTTAGGGTTACACTTAGGGTTAGGGTTAGGGTTAGGGTTAGGGTTAGGGTTAGGGTTAGGGTTAGGGTTAGGGTTAGGGTTACACTTAGGGTTAGGGTTAGGGTTAGGGTTAGGGTTAGGGTTAGGGTTAGGGTTAGGGTTAGGGTTAGGGTTAGGGTTACACTTAGGGTTAGGGTTAGGGTTAGGGTTAGGGTTACACTTAGGGTTAGGGTTAGGGTTACACTTAGGGTTAGGGTTAGGGTTAGGGTTAGGGTTAGGGTTAGGGTTACGCTTAGGGTTAGGGTTAGGGTTACACTTAGGTTTAGGGTTAGGGTTAGGGTTAGGGTTAGGGTTAGGGTTAGGGTTACACTTAGGGTTACACTTAGGGTTAGGGTTAGGGTTACACTTAGGGTTAGGGTTAGGGTTAGGGTTAGGGTTAGGGTTAGGGTTAGGGTTACACTTAGGGTTAGGGTTAGGGTTACACTTAGGGTTAGGGTTAGGGTTAGGGTTACGGTTAGGGTTAGGGTTAGGGTTAGGGTTACACTTAGGGTTAGGGTTAGGGTTAGGGTTAGGGTTAGGGTTACACTTAGGGTTAGGGTTAGGGTTAGGGTTAGGGTTAGGGTTAGGGTTAGGTTTACACTTAGGGTTAGGGTTAGGGTTAGGGTTAGGGTTAGGGTTAGGGTTAGGGTTACACTTAGGGTTAGGGTTAGGGTTAGGGTTAGGGTTACACTTAGGGTTAGGGTTAGGGTTAGGGTTAGGGTTACACTTAGGGTTAGGGTTAGGGTTAGGGTTAGGGTTAGGGTTACACTTAGGGTTAGGGTTAGGGTTACACTTAGGGTTAGGGTTAGGGTTAGGGTTAGGGTTAGGGTTAGGGTTAGGGTTAGGGTTAGGGTTAGGGTTACACTTAGGGTTAGGGTTAGGGTTACACTTAGGGTTAGGGTTAGGGTTAGGGTTAGGGTTAGGGTTAGGGTTAGGGTTAGGGTTACACTTAGGGTTAGGGTTAGGGTTAGGGTTAGGGTTAGGGTTAGGGTTACACTTAGGGTTAGGGTTAGGGTTAGGGTTAGGGTTACACATAGGGTTAGGGTTAGGGTTAGGGTTACACTTAGGGTTAGGGTTAGGGTTAGGGTTAGGGTTAGGGTTACACTTAGGGTTAGGGTTAGGGTTAGGGTTAGGGTTACACTTAGGGTTAGGGTTAGGGTTAGGGTTAGGGTTAGGGTTACACTTAGGGTTAGGGTTAGGGTTACACTTAGGGTTAGGGTTAGGGTTAGGGTTAGGGTTAGGGTTAGGGTTACGCTTAGGGTTAGGGTTAGGGTTACACTTAGGTTTAGGGTTAGGGTTAGGGTTAGGGTTAGGGTTAGGGTTAGGGTTACACTTAGGGTTAGGGTTAGGGTTAGGGTTAGGGTTACACTTAGGGTTAGGGTTAGGGTTACACTTAGGGTTAGGGTTAGGGTTAGGGTTAGGGTTAGGGTTAGGGTTAGGGTTACACTTAGGGTTAGGGTTAGGGTTACACTTAGGGTTAGGGTTAGGGTTAGGGTTACGGTTAGGGTTAGGGTTAGGGTTAGGGTTACACTTAGGGTTAGGGTTAGGGTTAGGGTTAGGGTTAGGGTTACACTTAGGGTTAGGGTTAGGGTTAGGGTTAGGGTTAGGGTTAGGGTTAGGTTTACACTTAGGGTTAGGGTTAGGGTTAGGGTTAGGGTTAGGGTTAGGGTTAGGGTTACACTTAGGGTTAGGGTTAGGGTTAGGGTTAGGGTTACACTTAGGGTTAGGGTTAGGGTTAGGGTTAGGGTTACACTTAGGGTTAGGGTTAGGGTTAGGGTTAGGGTTAGGGTTACACTTAGGGTTAGGGTTAGGGTTACACTTAGGGTTAGGGTTAGGGTTAGGGTTAGGGTTAGGGTTAGGGTTAGGGTTAGGGTTAGGGTTACACTTAGGGTTAGGGTTAGGGTTACACTTAGGGTTAGGGTTAGGGTTAGGGTTAGGGTTAGGGTTAGGGTTAGGGTTAGGGTTACACTTAGGGTTAGGGTTAGGGTTAGGGTTAGGGTTAGGGTTAGGGTTACACTTAGGGTTAGGGTTAGGGTTAGGGTTAGGGTTACACATAGGGTTAGGGTTAGGGTTAGGGTTACACTTAGGGTTAGGGTTAGGGTTAGGGTTAGGGTTAGGGTTACACTTAGGGTTAGGGTTAGGGTTAGGGTTAGGGTTACACTTAGGGTTAGGGTTAGGGTTAGGGTTAGGGTTAGGGTTACACTTAGGGTTAGGGTTAGGGTTAGGGTTAGGGTTAGGGTTAGGGTTAGGGTTACACTTAGGGTTAGGGTTAGGGTTAGGGTTAGGGTTAGGGTTAGGGTTAGGGTTACACTTAGGGTTAGGGTTAGGGTTAGGGTTAGGGTTACACTTAGGGTTAGGGTTAGGGTTAGGGTTAGGGTTACACTTAGGGTTAGGGTTAGGGTTAGGGTTAGGGTTAGGGTTAGGGTTAGGGTTACACTTAGGGTTAGGGTTAGGGTTACACTTAGGGTTAGGGTTAGGGTTAGGGTTAGGGTTAGGGTTAGGGTTAGGGTTAGGGTTAGGGTTACACTTAGGGTTAGGGTTAGGGTTACACTTAGGGTTAGGGTTAGGGTTAGGGTTAGGGTTAGGGTTAGGGTTACACTTAGGGTTAGGGTTAGGGTTAGGGTTAGGGTTAGGGTTAGGGTTACATTTAGGGTTAGGGTTAGGGTTAGGGTTAGGGTTACACATAGGGTTAGGGTTAGGGTTAGGGTTACACTTAGGGTTAGGGTTAGGGTTAGGGTTAGGGTTAGGGTTAGGGTTAGGGTTAGGGTTAGGGTTACACTTAGGGTTAGGGTTAGGGTTAGGGTTAGGGTTACACTTAGGGTTAGGGTTAGGGTTAGGGTTAGGGTTACACTTAGGGTTAGGGTTAGGGTTACACTTAGGGTTAGGGTTAGGGTTAGGGTTAGGGTTACACTTAGGGTTAGGGTTAGGGTTACACTTAGGGTTAGGGTTAGGGTTAGGGTTAGGGTTACACTTAGGGTTAGGGTTAGGGTTAGGGTTAGGGTTAGGGTTAGGGTTAGGGTTAGGGTTACACTTAGGGTTAGGGTTAGGGTTAGGGTTAGGGTTACACTTAGGGTTAGGGTTAGGGTTGTTAGGGTTAGGGTTAGGGTTAGGGTTAGGGTTAGGGTTAGGGTTAGGGTTACACTTAGGGTTAGGGTTAGGGTTAGGGTTAGGGTTAGGGTTAGGGTTAGGGTTACACTTAGGGTTAGGGTTAGGGTTAGGGTTAGGGTTAGGGTTAGGGTTAGGGTTACACTTAGGGTTAGGGTTAGGGTAACACTTAGGGTTAGGGTTAGGGTTAGGGTTAGGGTTAGGGTTAGGGTTAGGGTTAGGGTTACACTTAGGGTTAGGGTTAGGGTTAGGGTTACACTTAGGGTTAGGGTTAGGGTTAGGGTTAGGGTTAGGGTTAGGGTTAGGGTTAGGGTTAGGGTTACACTTAGGGTTAGGGTTAGGGTTAGGGTTAGGGTTAGGGTTAGGGTTAGGGTTACACTTAGGGTTAGGGTTAGGGTTAGGGTTAGGGTTAGGGTTACACTTAGGGATAGGGTTAGGGTTAGGGTTAGGGTTAGGGTTAGGGTTACACTTAGGGTTAGGGTTAGGGTTACACTTAGGGTTAGGGTTAGGGTTAGGGTTAGGGTTAGGGTTAGGGTTAGGGTTAGGGTTAGGGTTAGGGTTACACTTAGGGTTAGGGTTAGGGTTAGGGTTAGGGTTAGGGTTAGGGTTAGGGTTAGGGTTAGGGTTAGGGTTAGGGTTACACTTAGGGTTAGGGTTAGGGTTAGGGTTAGGGTTAGGGTTAGGGTTAGGGTTAGGGTTAGGGTTACACTTAGGGTTAGGGTTAGGGTTAGGGTTAGGGTTAGGGTTAGGGTTAGGGTTACACTTAGGGTTAGGGTTAGGGTTAGGGTTAGGGTTACACTTAGGGTTAGGGTTAGGGTTAGGGTTACACTTAGGGTTAGGGTTAGGGTTAGGGTTAGGGTTAGGGTTACACTTAGGGTTAGGGTTAGGGTTAGGGTTAGGGTTAGGGTTAGGGTTAGGGTTACACTTAGGGTTAGGGTTAGGGTTAGGGTTAGGGTTAGGGTTAGGGTTAGGGTTAGGGTTACACTTAGGGTTAGGGTTAGGGTTACACTTAGGGTTAGGGTTAGGGTTAGGGTTAGGGTTACACTTAGGGTTAGGGTTAGGGTTACACTTAGGGTTAGGGTTAGGGTTAGGGTTAGGGTTAGGGTTAGGGTTACACTTAGGGTTAGGGTTAGGGTTACACTTAGGTTTAGGGTTAGGGTTAGGGTTACACTTAGGGTTAGGGTTAGGGTTAGGGTTACACATAGGGTTAGGGTTAGGGTTAGGGTTAGGGTTACACTTAGGGTTAGGGTTAGGGTTAGGGTTACACTTAGGGTTAGGGTTAGGGTTAGGGTTAGGGTTAGGGTTAGGGTTAGGGTTAGGGTTAGGGTTACACTTAGGGTTAGGGTTAGGGTTAGGGTTAGGGTTAGGGTTAGGGTTAGGGTTAGGGTTACACTTAGGGTTAGGGTTAGCGTTACACTTAGGGTTAGGGTTAGGGTTAGGGTTAGGGTTAGGGTTAGGGTTACACTTAGGGTTAGGGTTAGGGTTAGGGTTAGGGTTAGGGTTAGGGTTAGGGTTAGGGTTAGGGTTAGGGTTAGGGTTAGGGTTAGGGTTAGGGTTACACTTAGGGTTAGGGTTAGGGTTAGGGTTAGGGTTAGGGTTAGGGTTAGGGTTACACTTAGGGTTAGGGTTAGGGTTAGGGTTAGGGTTAGGGTTAGGGTTAGGGTTACACTTAGGGTTAGGGTTAGGGTTAGGGTTAGGGTTAGGGTTAGGGTTAGGGTTAGGGTTACACTTAGGGTTAGGGTTAGGGTTAGGGTTAGGGTTAGGGTTAGGGTTACACTTAGGATTAGGGTTAGGGTTAGGGTTAGGGTTAGGGTTAGGGTTAGGGTTAGGGTTACACTTAGGGTTAGGGTTAGGGTTAGGGTTAGGGTTAGGGTTAGGGTTAGGGTTACACTTAGGGTTAGGGTTAGGGTTAGGGTTAGGGTTAGGGTTAGGGTTACACTTAGGGTTAGGGTTAGGGTTAGGGTTAGGGTTACACTTAGGGTTAGGGTTAGGGTTAGGGTTAGGGTTAGGGTTAGGGTTAGGGTTACACTTAGGGTTAGGGTTAGGGTTACACTTAGGGTTAGGGTTAGGGTTAGGGTTAGGGTTAGGGTTAGGGTTAGGGTTACACTTAGGGTTAGGGTTAGGGTTAGGGTTAGGGTTAGGGTTAGGGTTAGGGTTAGGGTTACACTTAGGGTTAGGGTTAGGGTTACACTTAGGGTTAGGGTTAGGGTTAGGGTTAGGGTTAGGGTTAGGGTTACACTTAGGGTTAGGGTTAGGGTTAGGGTTAGGGTTAGGGTTAGGGTTACACTTAGGGTTAGGGTTAGGGTTAGGGTTAGGGTTACACATAGGGTTAGGGTTAGGGTTAGGGTTACACTTAGGGTTAGGGTTAGGGTTAGGGTTAGGGTTAGGGTTAGGGTTACACTTAGGGTTAGGGTTAGGGTTAGGGTTAGGGTTACACTTAGGGTTAGGGTTAGGGTTAGGGTTAGGGTTAGGGTTAGGGTTAGGGTTAGGGTTACACTTAGGGTTAGGGTTAGGGTTACACTTAGGGTTAGGGTTAGGGTTAGGGTTAGGGTTAGGGTTAGGGTTAGGGTTAGGGTTACACTTAGGGTTAGGGTTACACTTAGGGTTAGGGTTAGGGTTAGGGTTAGGGTTAGGGTTAGGGTTAGGGTTAGGGTTACACTTAGGGTTAGGGTTAGGGTTAGGGTTAGGGTTACACTTAGGGTTAGGGTTAGGGTTAGGGTTAGGGTTAGGGTTAGGGTTAGGGTTACACTTAGGGTTAGGGTTAGGGTTACACTTAGGGTTAGGGTTAGGGTTAGGGTTAGGGTTAGGGTTAGGGTTAGGGTTACACTTAGGGTTAGGGTTAGGGTTAGGGTTAGGGTTAGGGTTAGGGTTAGGGTTACACTTAGGGTTAGGGTTAGGGTTACACTTAGGGTTAGGGTTAGGGTTAGGGTTAGGGTTAGGGTTAGGGTTAGGGTTAGGGTTAGGGTTAGGGTTAGGGTTAGGGTTAGAGTTAGGGTTACACTTAGGGTTAGGGTTAGGGTTAGGGTTAGGGTTAGGGTTAGGGTTAGGGTTAGGGTTACACTTAGGGTTAGGGGTAGGGTTACACTTAGGGTTAGGGTTAGGGTTAGGGTTAGGGTTAGGGTTAGGGTTAGGGTTAGGGTTACACTTAGGGTTAGGGTTAGGGTTAGGGTTAGGGTTAGGGTTAGGGTTAGGGTTAGGGTTACACTTAGGGTTAGGGTTAGGGTTAGGGTTAGGGTTAGGGTTAGGGTTAGGGTTACACTTAGGGTTAGGGTTAGGGTTAGGGTTAGGGTTACACTTAGGGTTAGGGTTAGGGTTAGGGTTAGGGTTAGGGTTAGGGTTAGGGTTACACTTAGGGTTAGGGTTAGGGTTAGGGTTAGGGTTACACTTAGGGTTAGGGTTAGGGTTAGGGTTACACTTAGGGTTAGGGTTAGGGTTAGGGTTAGGGTTAGGGTTACACTTAGGGTTAGGGTTAGGGTTAGGGTTAGGGTTAGGGTTAGGGTTAGGGTTACACTTAGGGTTAGGGTTAGGGTTAGGGTTAGGGTTAGGGTTAGGGTTAGGGTTACACTTAGGGTTAGGGTTAGGGTTACACTTAGGGTTAGGGTTAGGGTTAGGGTTAGGGTTACACTTAGGGTTAGGGTTAGGGTTACACTTAGGGTTAGGGTTAGGGTTAGGGTTAGGGTTAGGGTTAGGGTTAGGGTTACACTTAGGGTTAGGGTTAGGGTTACACTTAGGTTTAGGGTTAGGGTTAGGGTTAGGGTTAGGGTTAGGGTTAGGGTTACACTTAGGGTTAGGGTTAGGGTTAGGGTTAGGGTTACACTTAGGGTTAGGGTTAGGGTTAGGGTTAGGGTTACACTTAGGGTTAGGGTTAGGGTTAGGGTTAGGGTTAGGGTTAGGGTTAGGGTTACACATAGGGTTAGGGTTAGGGTTAGGGTTAGGGTTAGGGTTACACTTAGGGTTAGGGTTAGGGTTAGGGTTACACTTAGGGTTAGGGTTAGGGTTAGGGTTAGGGTTAGGGTTAGGGTTAGGGTTAGGGTTAGGGTTACACTTAGGGTTAGGGTTAGGGTTAGGGTTAGGGTTAGGGTTACGGTTAGGGTTAGGGTTAGGGTTACACTTAGGGTTAGGGTTAGGGTTACACTTAGGGTTAGGGTTAGGGTTAGGGTTAGGGTTAGGGTTAGGGTTACACTTAGGGTTAGGGTTAGGGTTAGGGTTACACTTAGGGTTAGGGTTAGGGTTAGGGTTAGGGTTAGGGTTAGGGTTAGGGTTAGGGTTACACTTAGGGTTAGGGTTAGCGTTACACTTAGGGTTAGGGTTAGGGTTAGGGTTAGGGTTAGGGTTAGGGTTAGGGTTAGGGTTAGGGTTACACTTAGGGTTAGGGTTAGGGTTAGGGTTAGGGTTAGGGTTAGGGTTAGGGTTAGGGTTACACTTAGGGTTAGGGTTAGGGTTAGGGTTAGGGTTAGGTTTACACTTAGGGTTAGGGTTAGGGTTAGGGTTAGGGTTAGGGTTAGGGTTACACTTAGGGTTAGGGTTAGGGTTAGGGTTAGGGTTAGGGTTACACTTAGGGTTAGGGTTAGGGTTAGGGTTAGGGTTACACTTAGGGTTAGGGTTAGGGTTACACTTAGGGTTAGGGTTAGGGTTACACTTAGGGTTAGGGTTAGGGTTACACTTAGGGTTAGGGTTAGGGTTAGGGTTACGGTTAGGGTTAGGGTTAGGGTTAGGGTTACACTTAGGGTTAGGGTTAGGGTTAGGGTTAGGGTTAGGGTTACACTTAGGGTTAGGGTTAGGGTTAGGGTTAGGGTTAGGGTTAGGGTTAGGTTTACACTTAGGGTTAGGGTTAGGGTTAGGGTTAGGGTTAGGGTTAGGGTTAGGGTTACACTTAGGGTTAGGGTTAGGGTTAGGGTTAGGGTTACACTTAGGGTTAGGGTTAGGGTTAGGGTTAGGGTTACACTTAGGGTTAGGGTTAGGGTTAGGGTTAGGGTTAGGGTTACACTTAGGGTTAGGGTTAGGGTTACACTTAGGGTTAGGGTTAGGGTTAGGGTTAGGGTTAGGGTTAGGGTTAGGGTTAGGGTTACACTTAGGGTTAGGGTTAGGGTTAGGGTTACACTTAGGGTTAGGGTTAGGGTTAGGGTTAGGGTTAGGGTTAGGGTTAGGGTTACACTAGGGTTAGGGTTAGGGTTAGGGTTAGGGTTAGGGTTAGGGTTAGGGTTACACATAGGGTTAGGGTTAGGGTTAGGGTTAGGGTTAGGGTTACACTTAGGGTTAGGGTTAGGGTTAGGGTTACACTTAGGGTTAGGGTTAGGGTTAGGGTTAGGGTTAGGGTTAGGGTTAGGGTTAGGGTTAGGGTTACACTTAGGGTTAGGGTTAGGGTTAGGGTTAGGGTTAGGGTTACGGTTAGGGTTAGGGTTAGGGTTACACTTAGGGCTAGGGTTAGGGTTACACTTAGGGTTAGGGTTAGGGTTAGGGTTAGGGTTAGGGTTACGGTTACACTTAGGGTTAGGGTTAGGGTTAGGGTTACACTTAGGGTTAGGGTTAGGGTTAGGGTTAGGGTTAGGGTTAGGGTTAGGGTTAGGGTTACACTTAGGGTTAGGGGTAGCGTTACACTTAGGGTTAGGGTTAGGGTTAGGTTAGGGTTAGGGTTAGGGTTAGGGTTAGGGTTAGGGTTACACTTAGGGTTAGGGTTAGGGTTAGGGTTAGGGTTAGGGTTAGGGTTAGGGTTAGGGTTAGGGTTACACTTAGGGTTAGGGTTAGGGTTAGGGTTAGGGTTAGGTTTACACTTAGGGTTAGGGTTAGGGTTAGGGTTAGGGTTAGGGTTAGGGTTACACTTAGGGTTAGGGTTAGGGTTAGGGTTAGGGTTAGGGTTACACTTAGGGTTAGGGTTAGGGTTAGGGTTAGGGTTAGGGTTAGGGTTAGGGTTACACTTAGGGTTAGGGTTAGGGTTACACTTAGGGTTAGGGTTAGGGTTAGGGTTACGGTTAGGGTTAGGGTTAGGGTTAGGGTTACACTTAGGGTTAGGGTTAGGGTTAGGGTTAGGGTTAGGGTTACACTTAGGGTTAGGGTTAGGGTTAGGGTTAGGGTTAGGGTTAGGGTTAGGTTTACACTTAGGGTTAGGGTTAGGGTTAGGGTTAGGGTTAGGGTTAGGGTTAGGGTTACACTTAGGGTTAGGGTTAGGGTTAGGGTTAGGGTTACACTTAGGGTTAGGGTTAGGGTTAGGGTTAGGGTTACACTTAGGGTTAGGGTTAGGGTTAGGGTTAGGGTTAGGGTTACACTTAGGGTTAGGGTTAGGGTTACACTTAGGGTTAGGGTTAGGGTTAGGGTTAGGGTTAGGGTTAGGGTTAGGGTTAGGGTTACACTTAGGGTTAGGGTTAGGGTTAGGGTTACACTTAGGGTTAGGGTTAGGGTTAGGGTTAGGGTTAGGGTTAGGGTTAGGGTTACACTTAGGGTTAGGGTTAGGGTTAGGGTTAGGGTTAGGGTTAGGGTTACACTTAGGGTTAGGGTTAGGGTTAGGGTTAGGGTTACACATAGGGTTAGGGTTAGGGTTAGGGTTACACTTAGGGTTAGGGTTAGGGTTAGGGTTAGGGTTAGGGTTACACTTAGGGTTAGGGTTAGGGTTAGGGTTAGGGTTACACTTAGGGTTAGGGTTAGGGTTAGGGTTAGGGTTACACTTAGGGTTAGGGTTAGGGTTAGGGTTAGGGTTAGGGTTAGGGTTAGGGTTAGGGTTACACTTAGGGTTAGGGTTAGGGTTAGGGTTAGGGTTAGGGTTACACTTAGGGTTAGGGTTAGGGTTAGGGTTACACTTAGGGTTAGGGTTAGGGTTAGGGTTAGGGTTACACTTAGGGTTAGGGTTAGGGTTAGGGTTAGGGTTAGGGTTAGGGTTACACTTAGGGTTAGGGTTAGGGTTACACTTAGGGGTTAGGGTTAGGGTTAGGGTTAGGGTTAGGGTTAGGGTTAGGGTTACACTTAGGGTTAGGGTTAGGGTTACACTTAGGGTTAGGGTTAGGGTTAGGGTTAGGGTTAGGGTTACACTTAGGGTTAGGGTTAGGGTTAGGGTTAGGGTTAGGGTTAGGGTTACATTTAGGGTTAGGGTTAG
>JBAIAC010000639.1:30000-40000 GCA_037349315.1 Chelydra serpentina
GGGTTAGGGTTAGGGTTAGCGTTACACTTAGGGTTAGGGTTAGGGTTAGGGTTAGGGTTAGGGTTAGGGTTAGGGTTACACTTAGGGTTAGGGTTAGGGTTAGGGTTAGGGTTACACTTAGGGTTAGGGTTAGGGTTAGGGTTACACTTAGGGTTAGGGTTAGGGTTAGGGTTAGGGTTAGGGTTAGGGTTACACTTAGGGTTAGGGTTAGGGTTAGGGTTAGGGTTAGGGTTAGGGTTACACTTAGGGTTAGGGTTAGGGTTAGGGTTAGGGTTACACTTAGGGTTAGGGTTAGGGTTAGGGTTAGGGTTAGGGTTAGGGTTAGGGTTACACTTAGGGTTAGGGTTAGGGTTAGGGTTACACTTAGGGTTAGGGTTAGGGTTAGGGTTAGGGTTAGGGTTAGGGTTAGGGTTAGGGTTAGGGTTAGGGTTAGGGTTACACTTAGGGTTAGGGTTAGGGTTACACTTAGGGTTAGGGTTAGGGTTAGGGTTAGGGTTAGGGTTAGGGTTAGGGTTAGGGTTAGGGTTACACTTAGGGTTAGGGTTAGGGTTACACTTAGGGTTAGGGTTAGGGTTAGGGTTAGGGTAAGGGTTAGGGTTAGGGTTACACTTAGGGTTAGGGTTAGGGTTACACTTAGGGTTAGGGTTAGGGTTAGGGTTAGGGTTAGGGTTAGGGTTAGGGTTAGGGTTAGGGTTACACTTAGGGTTAGGGTTAGGGTTAGGGTTAGGGTTAGGGTTACACTTAGGGTTAGGGTTACACTTAGGGTTAGGGTTAGGGTTAGGGTTAGGGTTAGGGTTAGGGTTAGGGTTAGGGTTAGGGTTAGGGTTAGGGTTGGGGTTACACTTAGGGTTAGGGTTAGGGTTAGGGTTAGGGTTAGGGTTAGGGTTAGGGTTAGGGTTAGGGTTAGGGTTACACTTAGGGTTAGGGTTAGGGTTAGGGTTAGGGTTAGGGTTAGGGTTAGGGTTAGGGTTACACTTAGGGTTAGGGTTAGGGTTAGGGTTACACTTAGGGTTAGGGTTAGGGTTAGGGTTAGGGTTAGGGTTAGGGTTAGGGTTAGGGTTAGGGTTAGGGTTACACTTAGGGTTAGGGTTAGGGTTAGGGTTAGGGTTACACTTAGGGTTAGGGTTAGGGTTAGGGTTAGGGTTAGGGTTAGGGTTAGGGTTACACTTAGGGATAGGGTTAGGGTTAGGGTTAGGGTTAGGGTTAGGGTTAGGGTTACACTTAGGGTTAGGGTTAGGGTTACACTTAGGGTTAGGGTTAGGGTTAGGGTTAGGGTTAGGGTTAGGGTTAGGGTTAGGGTTAGGGTTACACTTAGGGTTAGGGTTAGGGTTAGGGTTAGGGTTAGGGTTAGGGTTAGGGTTAGGGTTAGGGTTAGGGTTACACTTAGGGTTAGGGTTAGGGTTAGGGTTAGGGTTAGGGTTACACTTAGGGTTAGGGTTAGGGTTAGGGTTAGGGTTAGGGTTAGGGTTAGGGTTAGGGTTACACTTAGGGTTAGGGTTAGGGTTAGGGTTAGCGTTACACTTAGGGTTAGGGTTAGGGTTAGGGTTAGGGTTAGGGTTAGGGTTAGGGTTACACTTAGGGTTAGGGTTAGGGTTAGGGTTAGGGTTACACTTAGGGTTAGGGTTAGGGTTAGGGTTACACTTAGGGTTAGGGTTAGGGTTAGGGTTAGGGTTAGGGTTAGGGTTACACTTAGGGTTAGGGTTAGGGTTAGGGTTAGGGTTAGGGTTAGGGTTACACTTAGGGTTAGGGTTAGGGTTAGGGTTAGGGTTACACTTAGGGTTAGGGTTAGGGTTAGGGTTAGGGTTAGGGTTAGGGTTAGGGTTACACTTAGGGTTAGGGTTAGGGTTACACTTAGGGTTAGGGTTAGGGTTAGGGTTAGGGTTAGGGTTACACTTAGGGTTAGGGTTAGGGTTACACTTAGGTTTAGGGTTAGGGTTAGGGTTAGGGTTAGGGTTAGGGTTAGGGTTACACTTAGGGTTAGGGTTAGGGTTAGGGTTAGGGTTACACTTAGGGTTAGGGTTAGGGTTAGGGTTAGGGTTACACTTAGGGTTAGGGTTAGGGTTAGGGTTAGGGTTAGGGTTAGGGTTAGGGTTTACACATAGGGTTAGGGTTAGGGTTAGGGTTAGGGTTAGGGTTAGGGTTAGGGTTAGGGTTAGGGTTACACTTAGGGTTAGGGTTAGGGTTAGGGTTAGGGTTAGGGTTAGGGTTAGGGTTAGGGTTAGGGTTAGGGTTACACTTAGGGTTAGGGTTAGGGTTAGGGTTAGGGTTAGGGTTAGGGTTAGGGTTACACTTAGGGTTAGGGTTAGGGTTACACTTAGGGTTAGGGTTAGGGTTAGGGTTAGGGTTAGGGTTAGGGTTACACTTAGGGTTAGGGTTAGGGTTAGGGTTACACTTAGGGTTAGGGTTAGGGTTAGGGTTAGGGTTAGGGTTAGGGTTAGGGTTAGGGTTACACTTAGGGTTAGGGTTAGGGTTACACTTAGGGTTAGGGTTAGGGTTAGGGTTAGGGTTAGGGTTAGGGTTAGGGTTAGGGTTACACTTAGGGTTAGGGTTAGGGTTAGGGTTAGGGTTAGGGTTAGGGTTAGGGTTAGGGTTAGGGTTAGGGTTACACTTAGGGTTAGGGTTAGGGTTAGGGTTAGGGTTAGGTTTACACTTAGGGTTAGGGTTAGGGTTAGGGTTAGGGTTAGGGTTAGGGTTAGGGTTAGGGTTACACTTAGGGTTAGGGTTAGGGTTAGGGTTAGGGTTAGGGTTAGGGTTAGGGTTAGGGTTACACTTAGGGTTAGGGTTAGGGTTAGGGTTAGGGTTAGGGTTACACTTAGGGTTAGGGTTAGGGTTAGGGTTAGGGTTAGGGTTAGGGTTACACTTAGGGTTAGGGTTAGGGTTACACTTAGGGTTAGGGTTAGGGTTAGGGTTAGGGTTAGGGTTAGGGTTAGGGTTACACTTAGGGTTAGGGTTAGGGTTACACTTAGGGTTAGGGTTAGGGTTAGGGTTAGGGTTAGGGTTAGGGTTACACTTAGGGTTAGGGTTAGGGTTACACTTAGGGTTAGGGTTAGGGTTAGGGTTAGGGTTAGGGTTACACTTAGGGTTAGGGTTAGGGTTAGGGTTAGGGTTAGGGTTAGGGTTACACTTAGGGTTAGGGTTAGGGTTACACTTAGGGTTAGGGTTAGGGTTAGGGTTACGGTTAGGGTTAGGGTTAGGGTTACACTTAGGGTTAGGGTTAGGGTTACACTTAGGGTTAGGGTTAGGGTTAGGGTTAGGGTTAGGGTTAGGGTTAGGGTTACACTTAGGGTTAGGGTTAGGGTTAGGGTTAGGGTTAGGGTTAGGGTTAGGGTTAGGGTTAGGGTTACACTTAGGGTTAGGGTTAGGGTTAGGGTTAGGGTTAGGGTTACGGTTACACTTAGGGTTAGGGTTAGGGTTAGGGTTAGGGTTAGGGTTAGGGTTAGGGTTAGGGTTACACTTAGGGTTAGGGTTAGGGTTAGGGTTAGGGTTAGGGTTACACTTAGGGTTAGGGTTAGGGTTAGGGTTAGGGTTAGGGTTAAGGTTACACTTAGGGTTAGGGTTAGGGTTACACTTAGGGTTAGGGTTAGGGTTAGGGTTAGGGTTAGGGTTAGGGTTAGGGTTACACTTAGGGTTAGGGTTAGGGTTACACTTAGGGTTAGGGTTAGGGTTAGGGTTAGGGTTAGGGTTAGGGTTAGGGTTAGGGTTACACTTAGGGTTAGGGTTAGGGTTAGGGTTAGGGTTAGGGTTAGGGTTAGGGTTACACTTAGGGTTAGGGTTAGGGTTAGGGTTAGGGTTAGGGTTAGGGTTAGGGTTACACTTAGGGTTAGGGTTAGGGTTAGGGTTAGGGTTACACTTAGGGTTAGGGTTAGGGTTAGGGTTAGGGTTAGGGTTAGGGTTAGGGTTACACTTAGGGTTAGGGTTAGGGTTAGGGTTTAGGGTTACACTTAGGGTTAGGGTTAGGGTTAGGGTTACACTTAGGGTTAGGGTTAGGGTTAGGGTTAGGGTTAGGGTTAGGGTTAGGGTTACACTTAGGGTTAGGGTTAGGGTTAGGGTTAGGGTTAGGGTTAGGGTTACACTTAGGGTTAGGGTTAGGTTTAGGGTTAGGGTTACACTTAGGGTTAGGGTTAGGGTTAGGGTTAGGGTTAGGGTTAGGGTTAGGGTTAGGGTTACACTTAGGGTTAGGGTTAGGGTTACACTTAGGGTTAGGGTTAGGGTTAGGGTTAGGGTTAGGGTTAGGGTTACACTTAGGGTTAGGGTTAGGGTTACACTTAGGTTTAGGGTTAGGGTTAGGGTTAGGGTTAGGGTTAGGGTTACACTTAGGGTTAGGGTTAGGGTTAGGGTTAGGGTTACACTTAGGGTTAGGGTTAGGGTTAGGGTTAGGGTTACACTTAGGGTTAGGGTTAGGGTTAGGGTTAGGGTTAGGGTTAGGGTTAGGGTTACACATAGGGTTAGGGTTAGGGTTAGGGTTAGGGTTAGGGTTAGGGTTAGGGTTAGGGTTAGGGTTACACTTAGGGTTAGGGTTAGGGTTAGGGTTAGGGTTAGGGTTAGGGTTAGGGTTAGGGTTAGGGTTAGGGTTACACTTAGGGTTAGGGTTAGGGTTAGGGTTAGGGTTAGGGTTAGGGTTAGGGTTACACTTAGGGTTAGGGTTAGGGTTACACTTAGGGTTAGGGTTAGGGTTAGGGTTAGGGTTAGGGTTACACTTAGGGTTAGGGTTAGGGTTAGGGTTACACTTAGGGTTAGGGTTAGGGTTAGGGTTAGGGTTAGGGTTAGGGTTAGGGTTACACTTAGGGTTAGGGTTAGGGTTACACTTAGGGTTAGGGTTAGGGTTAGGGTTAGGGTTAGGGTTAGGGTTAGGGTTACACTTAGGGTTAGGGTTAGGGTTAGGGTTAGGGTTAGGGTTAGGGTTAGGGTTAGGGTTAGGGTTAGGGTTAGGGTTAGGGTTACACTTAGGGTTAGGGTTAGGGTTAGGGTTAGGGTTAGGTTTACACTTAGGGTTAGGGTTAGGGTTAGGGTTAGGGTTAGGGTTAGGGTTAGGGTTACACTTAGGGTTAGGGTTAGGGTTAGGGTTAGGGTTAGGGTTAGGGTTAGGGTTAGGGTTAGGGTTACACTTAGGGTTAGGGTTAGGGTTAGGGTTAGGGTTAGGGTTACACTTAGGGTTAGGGTTAGGGTTAGGGTTAGGGTTAGGGTTAGGGTTACACTTAGGGTTAGGGTTAGGGTTACACTTAGGGTTAGGGTTAGGGTTAGGGTTAGGGTTAGGGTTAGGGTTAGGGTTACACTTAGGGTTAGGGTTAGGGTTACACTTAGGGTTAGGGTTAGGGTTAGGGTTAGGGTTAGGGTTAGGGTTACACTTAGGGTTAGGGTTAGGGTTACACTTAGGGTTAGGGTTAGGGTTAGGGTTAGGGTTAGGGTTACACTTAGGGTTAGGGTTAGGGTTAGGGTTAGGGTTAGGGTTAGGGTTACACTTAGGGTTAGGGTTAGGGTTACACTTAGGGTTAGGGTTAGGGTTAGGGTTACGGTTAGGGTTAGGGTTAGGGTTACACTTAGGGTTAGGGTTAGGGTTAGGGTTAGGGTTAGGGTTAGGGTTAGGGTTAGGGTTACACTTAGGGTTAGGGTTAGGGTTAGGGTTAGGGTTAGGGTTAGGGTTAGGGTTAGGGTTAGGGTTACACTTAGGGTTAGGGTTAGGGTTAGGGTTAGGGTTACACTTAGGGTTAGGGTTAGGGTTAGGGTTAGGGTTAGGGTTAGGGTTAGGGTTAGGGTTACACTTAGGGTTAGGGTTAGGGTTAGGGTTAGGGTTAGGGTTAGGGTTACACTTAGGGTTAGGGTTAGGGTTAGGGTTAGGGTTAGGGTTGGTTACACTAGGGTTAGGGTTAGGGTTACACTTAGGGTTAGGTTAGGGTTAGGGGTTAGGGTTAGGGTTAGGGTAGGGTTAGGGTTACACAAGGGTTTAGGTTAGGGTTAGGTTAGGTTAGGGTTACACTGGTTAGGGTTAGGTTACACTTAGGGTAGGGTTAGGGTTAGGGTTAGGGTTAGGGTTACACTTAGGGTTAGGGTTAGGGTTACACTTAGGGTTAGGGTTAGGGTTAGGGTTAGGGTTAGGGTTACACTTAGGGTTAGGGTTAGGGTTAGGGTTAGGGTTAGGGTTAGGGTTACACTTAGGGTTAGGGTTAGGGTTACACTTAGGGTTAAGGGTTAGGGTTAGGGTTAGGGTTAGGGTTACACTTAGGGTAAGGGTTAGGGTTAGGGTTAGGGTTAGGGTTACGGTTAGGGTTAGAGTTAGGGTTACACTTAGGGTTAGGGTTAGGGTTACACTTAGGGTTAGGGTTAGGGTTAGGGTTAGGGTTAGGGTTAGGGTTACACTTAGGGTTAGGGTTAGGGTTAGGGTTACACTTAGGGTTAGGGTTAGGGTTAGGGTTAGGGTTAGGGTTAGGGTTACACTTAGGGTTAGGGTTAGGGTTACACTTAGGGTTAGGGTTAGGGTTAGGGTTAGGGTTAGGGTTAGGGTTAGGGTTAGGGTTGGTAAAGGGTTAGGGTTAGGGTTAGGGTTAGGGTTACACTTAGGGTTAGGGTTAGGGTTAGGGTTAGCACTTAGGGTTAGGGTTAGGGTTAGGGTTAGGGTTAGGGTTACACTTAGGGTTAGGGTTAGGGTTAGGGTTAGGGTTAGGGTTAGGTTAGGGTTAGGGTTACACTTAGGGTTAGGGTTAGGGGTTAGGGTTAGGGTTAGGGTTAGGGTTACAACTTAGGGTTAGAGTTAGGGTTAGGGTTAGGGTTAGGGTTAGGGTTACACTTAGGGTTAGGGTTAGGGTTACACTAGGGTTAGGGTTAGGGTTACACTTAGGGTTAGGTTAGGGTTGGGTTAGGGTTAGACCATTTAGGGTTAGGGTTAGGGTTAGGGTTACACTTAGGGTTAGGGTTAGGGTTACACTTAGGTTTAGGGTTAGGTAGGTTAGGGTTAGGTTGACATTAGGGTTAGGGTTAGGGTTACACTTAGGGTTAGGGTTAGGGTTAGGGTTAGGGTACACTTAGGGTTAGGGTTAGGGTTAGGTTAGGGTTAGGGTTAGGGTTAGGGTTACACTTAGGGTTAGTGTTAGGGTTAGGGTTAGGGGGGTTAGGGTTAGGGTTACACTTAGGGTTAGGGTTAGGGTTAGGGTTAGGTTAGGGTTACACTTAGGGTTAGGGTTAGGGTTAGGGTTAGGGTTACACTTAGGGTTAGTGTTAGGGTTAGGGTTAGGGTTAGGGTTACACTTAGGGTTAGGGTTAGGGTTACACTTAGGGTTAGGGTTAGGGTTAGGGTTACACTTAGGGTTAGGGTTAGGGTTACACTTAGGGTTAGGGTTAGGGTTAGGGTTAGGGTTAGGGTTAGGGTTAGGGTTAGGGTTACACTTAGGGTTAGGGTTAGGGTTAGGGTTAGGGTTAGGGTTACACTTAGGGTTATGGTTAGGGTTAGGGTTAGGGTTACACATAGGGTTAGGGTTAGGGTTAGGGTTACACTTAGGGTTAGGGTTAGGGTTAGGGTTAGGGTTAGGGTTAGGGTTAGGGTTAGGGTTAGGGTTACACTTAGGGTTAGGGTTAGGGTTAGGGTTAGGGTTACACTTAGGGTTAGGGTTAGGGTTAGGGTTAGGGTTAGGGTTACACTTAGGGTTAGGGTTAGGGTTAGGGTTAGGGTTAGGGTTAGGGTTAGGGTTACACTTAGGGTTAGGGTTAGGGTTAGGGTTAGGGTTAGGGTTACACTTAGGGTTAGGGTTAGGGTTAGGGTTAGGGTTACACTTAGGGTTAGGGTTAGGGTTAGGGTTAGGGTTACACTTAGGGTTAGGGTTAGGGTTAGGGTTAGGGTTAGGGTTACACTTAGGGTTAGGGTTAGGGTTACACTTAGGGTTAGGGTTAGGGTTAGGGTTAGGGTTAGGGTTAGGGTTAGGGTTAGGGTTACACTTAGGGTTAGGGTTAGGGTTACACTTAGGGTTAGGGTTAGGGTTAGGGTTAGGGTTAGGGTTACACTTAGGGTTAGGGTTAGGGTTAGGGTTAGGGTTAGGGTTAGGGTTACACTTAGGGTTAGGGTTAGGGTTAGGGTTAGGGTTACACCTAGGGTTAGGGTTAGGGTTAGGGTTACACTTAGGGTTAGGGTTAGGGTTAGGGTTAGGGTTAGGGTTAGGGTTAGGGTTAGGGTTAGGGTTAGGGTTACACTTAGGGTTAGGGTTAGGGTTAGGGTTAGGGTTACACTTAGGGTTAGGGTTAGGGTTAGGGTTAGGGTTAGGGTTAGGGTTAGGGTTAGGGTTACACTTAGGGTTAGGGTTAGGGTTACACTTAGGGTTAGGGTTAGGGTTACACTTAGGGTTAGGGTTAGGGTTAGGGTTAGGGTTAGGGTTAGGGTTAGGGTTAGGGTTAGGGTTACACTTAGGGTTAGGGTTAGGGTTAGGGTTAGGGTTAGGGTTAGGGTTAGGGTTAGGGTTAGGGTTAGGGTTAGGGTTACACTTAGGGTTAGGGTTAGGGTTAGGGTTAGGGTTAGGGTTAGGGTTAGGGTTAGGGTTACACTTAGGGTTAGGGTTAGGGTTAGGGTTAGGGTTAGGGTTAGGGTTAGGGTTAGGGTTACACTTAGGGTTAGGGTTAGGGTTACACTTAGGGTTAGGGTTAGGGTTAGGGTTAGGGTTAGGGTTAGGGTTAGGGTTACACTTAGGGTTAGGGTTAGGGTTAGGGTTACACTTAGGGTTAGGGTTAGGGTTAGGGTTAGGGTTAGGGTTAGGGTTAGGGTTAGGGTTAGGGTTAGGGTTACACTTAGGGTTAGGGTTAGGGTTAGGGTTAGGGTTAGGGTTAGGGTTAGGGTTACACTTAGGGTTAGGGTTAGGGTTAACTTAGGTTAGGGTTAGGGTTAGGGTTAGGGTTAGGGTTACACTTAGGGATAGGGTTAGGGTTAGGGTTAGGGTTAGGGTTAGGGTTACACTTAGGGTTAGGGTTAGGGTTACACTTAGGGTTAGGGTTAGGGTTAGGGTTAGGGTTAGGGTTAGGGTTAGGGTTAGGGTTACACTTAGGGTTAGGGTTAGGGTTAGGGTTAGGGTTAGGGTTAGGGTTACACTTAGGGTTAGGGTTAGGGTTAGGGTTAGGGTTAGGGTTAGGGTTAGGGTTAGGGTTAGGGTTAGGGTTAGGGTTAGGGTTACACTTAGGGTTAGGGTTAGGGTTAGGGTTAGGGTTAGGGTTAGGGTTACACTTAGGGTTAGGGTTAGGGTTAGGGTTAGGGTTACACTTAGGGTTAGGGTTAGGGTTAGGGTTACACTTAGGGTTAGGGTTAGGGTTAGGGTTAGGGTTAGGGTTAGGGTTAGGGTTACACTTAGGGTTAGGGTTAGGGTTAGGGTTAGGGTTAGGGTTAGGGTTAGGGTTAGGGTTACACTTAGGGTTAGGGTTAGGGTTAGGGTTAGGGTTAGGGTTAGGGTTAGGGTTAGGGTTACACTTAGGGTTAGGGTTAGGGTTACACTTAGGGTTAGGGTTAGGGTTAGGGTTAGGGTTACACTTAGGGTTAGGGTTAGGGTTACACTTAGGGTTAGGGTTAGGGTTAGGGTTAGGGTTAGGGTTAGGGTTAGGGTTACACTTAGGGTTAGGGTTAGGGTTACACTTAGGTTTAGGGTTAGGGGTTAGGGTTAGGGTTAGGGTTACACTTAGGGTTAGGGTTAGGGTTAGGGTTAGGGTTACACTTAGGGTTAGGGTTAGGGTTAGGGTTAGGGTTACACTTAGGGTTAGGGTTAGGGTTAGGGTTAGGGTTAGGGTTAGGGTTAGGGTTAGGGTTACACATAGGGTTAGGGTTAGGGTTAGGGTTAGGGTTAGGGTTACACTTAGGGTTAGGGTTAGGGTTAGGGTTACACTTAGGGTTAGGGTTAGGGTTAGGGTTAGGGTTAGGGTTAGGGTTAGGGTTAGGGTTACACTTAGGGTTAGGGTTAGGGTTAGGGTTAGGGTTAGGGTTAGGGTTAGGGTTAGGGTTACACTTAGGGTTAGGGTTAGGGTTACACTTAGGGTTAGGGTT
>JBAIAC010000639.1:45000-50000 GCA_037349315.1 Chelydra serpentina
TGGGGTTACACTTAGGGTTAGGGTTAAGGTTAGGGTTAGGGTTAGGGTTAGAGTTAGGGTTACACTTAGGGTTAGGGTTAGGGTTACACTTAGGGTTAGGGTTAGGGTTAGGGTTAGGGTTAGGGTTAGGGTTACACTTAGGGTTAGGGTTAGGGTTAGGGTTAGGGTTAGGGTTAGGGTTAGGGTTAGGGTTAGGGTTAGGGTTACACTTAGGGTTAGGGTTAGGGTTAGGGTTAGGGTTAGGGTTAGGGTTACACTTAGGGTTAGGGTTAGGGTTAGGGTTAGGGTTAGGGTTAGGGTTAGGGTTACACTTAGGGTTAGGGTTAGGGTTAGGGTTAGGGTTAGGGTTAGGGTTAGGGTTAGGGTTACACTTAGGGTTAGGGTTAGGGTTAGGGTTAGGGTTACACTTAGGGTTAGGGTTAGGGTTAGGGTTAGGGTTAGGGTTACACTTAGGGTTAGGGTTAGGGTTAGGGTTAGGGTTAGGGTTAGGGTTAGGGTTAGGGTTAGGGTTACACTTAGGGTTAGGGTTAGGGTTAGGGTTAGGGTTAGGGTTAGGGTTAGGGTTTGGGTTAGGGTTAGGGTTACACTTAGGTTTAGGCTTAGGGTTAGGGTTAGGGTTAGGGTTAGGGTTAGGGTTAGGGCTAGGGTTAGGGTTAGGGTTAGGGTTAGGGTTAGGGTTAGGGTTAGGGTTACACTTAGTGTTAGGGTTAGCGTTAGGGTTAGGGTTAGGGTTAGGGTTAGGGTTACACTTAGGGTTAGGGTTAGGGTTACACTTAGGGTTAGGTTTAGGGTTAGTTGTTAGGGTTAGGGTTAGGGTTAGGGTTACACTTAGGGTTAGGGTTAGGGTTAGGGTTAGGGTTATGGTTACACTTAGGGTTAGGGTTAGGGTTAGGGTTAGGGTTACACTTAGGGTTAGGGTTAGGGTTAGGGTTAGGGTTAGGGTTTGGGTTAGGGTTAGGGTTACACTTAGGTTTAGGGTTAGGGTTAGGGTTAGGGTTAGGGTTAGGGTTAGGGCTAGGGTTAGGGTTAGGGTTAGGGTTAGGGTTAGTGTTAGGGTTACACTTAGGGTTAGGGTTAGGGTTAGGGTTACACTTAGGTTTAGGGTTAGGTTTAGGGTTAGGGTTAGGGTTACACTTAGGGTTAGGGTTAGGGTTAGGGTTAGGGTTAGGGTTACACTTAGGGTTAGGGTTACACTTAGGGTTAGGGTTAGGGTTAGGGTTAGGGTTAGGGTTAGGGTTAGGGTTACACTTAGGGTTAGGGTTAGCGTTAGGGTTAGGGTTAGGGTTAGGGTTAGGGTTAGGGTTAGGGTTAGGGTTACACTTAGGGTTAGGGTTAGGGTTAGGGTTAGGGTTAGGGTTACACTTAGGGTTATGGTTAGGGTTAGGGTTAGGGTTAGGGTTAAGGTTAGGGTTAGGGTTAGGGTTAGGGTTACACTTAGGGTTAGGGTTAGGGTTAGGGTTAGGGTTAGGGTTACACTTAGGGTTAGGGTTACACTTAGGGTTAGGGTTAGGGTTCCACTTAGGGTTAGGGTTAGGGTTAGGGTTAGGGTTAGGGTTACACTTAGGGTTAGGGTTAGGGTTAGGGTTAGGGTTAGGGTTAGGGTTAGGGTTACGCTTAGGGTTAGGTTTAGGGTTAGGGTTAGGGTTACACTTAGGGTTAGGGTTAGGGTTAGGGTTAGGGTTACACTTAGGGTTAGGGTTAGGGTTAGGGTTAGGGTTACACTTAGGTTTAGGGTTAGGATTAGGGTTAGGGTTAGGGTTAGGGTTAGGGTTAGGGTTAGGGTTACACTTAGGGTTAGGGTTAGCGTTAGGGTTAGGGTTAGGGTTAGGGTTAGGGTTACACTTAGGGTTAGGGTTAGGGTTACACTTAGGGTTAGGGTTAGGGTTAGGGTTAGGGTTAGTTGTTAGGGTTAGGGTTAGGGTTAGGGTTAGGGTTACACTTAGGGTTAGGGTTAGGGTTAGGGTTAGGGTTATGGTTACACTTAGGGTTAGGGTTAGGGTTAGGGTTAGGGTTAGGGTTACACTTAGGGTTAGGGTTAGGGTTAGGGTTAGGGTTAGGGTTAGGGTTTGGGTTAGGGTTAGGGTTACACTTAGGTTTAGGGTTAGGGTTAGGGTTAGGGTTAGGGTTAGGGTTAGGGTTAGGGTTAGGGTTAGGGTTAGGGTTAGGGTTAGGGTTAGGGTTAGGGTTAGGGTTACACTTAGGGTTAGGGTTAGGGTTACACTTAGGGTTAGGGTTAGGGTTAGGGTTAGGGTTAGGGTTAGGGTTAGGGTTACACTTAGGGTTAGGGTTAGGGTTACACTTAGGTTTAGGGTTAGGGTTAGGGTTAGGGTTAGGGTTAGGGTTAGGGTTACACTTAGGGTTAGGGTTAGGGTTAGGGTTAGGGTTACACTTAGGGTTAGGGTTAGGGTTAGGGTTAGGGTTACACTTAGGGTTAGGGTTAGGGTTAGGGTTAGGGTTAGGGTTAGGGTTAGGGTTAGGGTTACACATAGGGTTAGGGTTAGGGTTAGGGTTAGGGTTAGGGTTACACTTAGGGTTAGGGTTAGGGTTAGGGTTACACTTAGGGTTAGGGTTAGGGTTAGGGTTAGGGTTAGGGTTAGGGTTAGGGTTAGGGTTAGGGTTACACTTAGGGTTAGGGTTAGGGTTAGGGTTAGGGTTAGGGTTAGGGTTAGGGTTAGGGTTACACTTAGGGTTAGGGTTAGGGTTACACTTAGGGTTAGGGTTAGGGTTAGGGTTAGGGTTAGGGTTAGGTTTACACTTAGGGTTAGGGTTAGGGTTAGGGTTAGGGTTAGGGTTAGGGTTAGGGTTACACTTAGGGTTAGGGTTAGGGTTAGGGTTAGGGTTAGGGTTAGGGTTAGGGTTACACTTAGGGTTAGGGTTAGGGTTAGGGTTAGGGTTAGGGTTACACTTAGGGTTAGGGTTAGGGTTAGGGTTAGGGTTAGGGTTACACTTAGGGTTAGGGTTAGGGTTACACTTAGGGTTAGGGTTAGGGTTAGGGTTAGGGTTAGGGTTAGGGTTACACTTAGGGTTAGGGTTAGGGTTACACTTAGGGTTAGGGTTAGGGTTAGGGTTAGGGTTAGGGTTAGGGTTAGGGTTACACTTAGGGTTAGGGTTAGGGTTAGGGTTAGGGTTACACTTAGGGTTAGGGTTAGGGTTAGGGTTAGGGTTAGGGTTAGGGTTAGGGTTACACTTAGGGTTAGGGTTAGGGTTAGGGTTAGGGTTAGGGTTAGGGTTAGGGTTACACTTAGGGTTAGGGTTAGGGTTAGGGTTAGGGTTACACTTAGGGTTAGGGTTAGGGTTAGGGTTAGGGTTACACTTAGGGTTAGGGTTAGGGTTAGGGTTAGGGTTAGGGTTAGGGTTACACTTAGGGTTAGGGTTAGGGTTACACTTAGGGTTAGGGTTAGGGTTAGGGTTAGGGTTAGGGTTAGGGTTAGGGTTACACTTAGGGTTAGGGTTAGGGTTAGGGTTAGGGTTAGGGTTACACTTAGGGTTAGGGTTAGGGTTAGGGTTAGGGTTAGGGTTACACTTAGGGTTAGGGTTAGGGTTAGGGTTAGGGTTACACTTAGGGTTAGGGTTAGGGTTAGGGTTAGGGTTAGGGTTAGGGTTAGGGTTACACTTAGGGTTAGGGTTAGGGTTACACTTAGGGTTAGGGTTAGGGTTAGGGTTAGGGTTAGGGTTAGGGTTAGGGTTACACTTAGGGTTAGGGTTACACTTAGGGTTAGGGTTAGGGTTAGGGTTAGGGTTAGGGTTAGGGTTACACTTAGGGTTAGGGTTAGGGTTAGGGTTAGGGTTAGGGTTAGGGTTACACATAGGGTTAGGGTTAGGGTTAGGGTTACACTTAGGGTTAGGGTTAGGGTTAGGGTTAGGGTTAGGGTTAGGGTTAGGGTTAGGGTTACACTTAGGGTTAGGGTTAGGGTTAGGGTTAGGGTTACACTTAGGGTTAGGGTTAGGGTTAGGGTTAGGGTTAGGGTTAGGGTTAGGGTTAGGGTTAGGGTTAGGGTTACACTTAGGGTTAGGGTTAGGGTTACACTTAGGGTTAGGGTTAGGGTTAGGGTTAGGGTTAGGGTTAGGGTTAGGGTTAGGGTTACACTTAGGGTTAGGGTTAGGGTTACACTTAGGGTTAGGGTTAGGGTTAGGGTTAGGGTTAGGGTTAGGGTTAGGGTTAGGGTTAGGGTTAGGGTTACACTTAGGGTTAGGGTTAGGGTTAGGGTTAGGGTTACACTTAGGGTTAGGGTTAGGGTTAGGGTTAGGGTTAGGGTTAGGGTTAGGGTTAGGGTTAGGGTTGGGGTTACACTTAGGGTTAGGGTTAAGGTTAGGGTTAGGGTTAGGGTTAGGGTTAGGGTTACACTTAGGGTTAGGGTTAGGGTTACACTTAGGGTTAGGGTTAGGGTTAGGGTTAGGGTTAGGGTTAGGGTTAGGGTTAGGGTTAGGGTTAGGGTTACACTTAGGGTTAGGGTTAGGGTTAGGGTTAGGGTTAGGGTTAGGGTTAGGGTTAGGGTTAGGGTTACACTTAGGGTTAGGGTTAGGGTTAGGGTTAGGGTTAGGGTTAGGGTTACACTTAGGGTTAGGGTTAGGGTTAGGGTTAGGGTTAGGGTTAGGGTTACACTTAGGGTTAGGGTTAGGGTTAGGGTTAGGGTTAGGGTTAGGGTTAGGGTTAGGGTTACACTTAGGGTTAGGGTTAGGGTTAGGGTTAGGGTTACACTTAGGGTTAGGGTTAGGGTTAGGGTTAGGGTTAGGGTTACACTTAGGGTTAGGGTTAGGGTTAGGGTTAGGGTTAGGGTTAGGGTTAGGGTTACACTTAGGGTTAGGGTTAGGGTTAGGGTTAGGGTTAGGGTTAGGGTTAGGGTTTGGGTTAGGGTTAGGGTTACACTTAGGTTTAGGCTTAGGGTTAGGGTTAGGGTTAGGGTTAGGGTTAGGGTTAGGGCTAGGGTTAGGGTTAGGGTTAGGGTTAGGGTTAGGGTTAGGGTTAGGGTTACACTTAGTGTTAGGGTTAGCGTTAGGGT
>JBAIAC010000640.1:22500-25000 GCA_037349315.1 Chelydra serpentina
CCCTAACCCTAAATCTAACCCTAACCCTAACCCTAACCCTAACCCTAACCATAAGTCTAACCCTAACCCTAACCCTAACCCTAAATCTAATCCTAACCCTAAGTCTAACCCTAACCCTAACCCTAACCCTAACCCTAACCCTAACCCTAACCCTAACCCTAAGTCTAACCCTAACCCTAACCCTAACCCTAACCCTAACCCTAACCCTAACCCTAAGTCTAACCCTAACCCTAACCCTAACCCTAACCCTAACCCTAACCCTAACCCTAAGTCTAACCCTAACCCTAACCCTAACCCTAAGTCTAACCCTAACCCTAACCCTAACCCTAAGTCTAACCCTAACCCTAACCCTAACCCTAACCCTAACCCTAACCCTAACCCTAACCCTAAGTCTAACCCTAACCCTAACCCTAACCCTAACCCTAACCCTAACCGTAACCCTATGTCTAACCCTAACCCTAACCCTAAGTCTAACCCTAACCCTAACCCTAACCCTAACCCTAACCCTAACCCTAAGTCTAACTCTAACCCTAAGTCTAACCCTAACCCTAACCCTAAGTCTAACCCTAACCCTAACCCTAACCCTAACCCTAACCCTAACCCTAACCCTAACCCTAAGTCTAACCTTAACCTTAACCGTAACCCTAACCCTAACCCTAACCCTAAGTCTAACCCTAACCCTAACCCTAAACCTAAGTCTAACCCTAACCCTAACCCTAACCCTAACCCTAACCCTAACCCAAACCCTAACCGTCAGTCTAACCCTAACCCTAACCCTAACCCTAACCCTAACCCTAACCCTAACCCTAACCCTAACCCTAAGTCTAACCCTAACCCTAACCCTAACCCTAACCCTAACCCTAACCGTAACCCTAAGTCTAACCCTAACCCTAAATCTAACCCTAACCCTAACCCTAACCCTAACCCTAAGTCTAACCCTAACACTAAACCTAAGTCTAACCCTAACCCTAACCCTAACCCTAAGTCTAACCATAACCCTAACCCTAACCCTAACCCTAAGTCTAACCCTAACCCTAACCCTAATCCTAACCCTAACCCTAACCCTAACTCTAACCCTAACCCTAACCCTAAGTCTAACCCTAACCCTAACCCTAACCCTAACCCTAACCCTAACCCTAACCCTAACCCTAACCCTAACCCGAACCCGAACCCGAACCCTAACCCTAACCCTAACCCTAACCCTAACCCTAACCCTAAGTCTAACCCTAACCCTAACCCTAATCCTAACCCTAACCCTAACCCTAACCCTAAGTCTAACCCTAACCCTAACCCTAACCCTAACCCTAACCCTAACCCTAACCCTAACCCTAAGTCTAACCCTAACCCTAACCCTAACCCTAAGTGTAACCCTAACCCTAAGTCTAACCCTAACCCTAACCCTCACTCTAACCCTAACCCTAACCCTAACCCTAACCCTAACCCTAACCCTAAGTCTAACCCTAACCCTAACCCTAACCCTAACCCTAAGTCTAACCCTAACCCTAACCCTAACCCTAACCCTAACCCTAACCCTAACCCTAACCCTACCCCTAAGTCTAACCCTAACCCTAAGTCTAACCCTAACCCTAACCCTAACCCTAACCCTAACCCTAACCCTAAGTCTAACCCTAACCCTAACCCTAACCCTAACCCTAACCCTAAGTCTAACCCTAACCCTAACCCTAACCCTAACCCTAACCCTAACCCTAACCCTAACCCTAACTCTAAATCTAACCCTAACCCTAACCCTAACCCTAACCCTAACCCTAACCCTAACCCTAAGTCTAACCGTAACCCTAACCCTAACCCTAACCCTAAGTCTAACCCTAACCCTAACCCTAACCCTAACCCTAACCCTAACCCTAACCCTAACCCTAACCCTAACCCTAACCCTAAGTGTAACCCTAACCCTAAGTCTAACCCTAACCCTAACCCTAACTCTAACCCTAACCCTAACCCTAACCCTAACCCTAAGTCTAACCCTAACCCTAACCCTAACCCTAACCCTAAGTCTAACCCTAACCCTAAGTCTAACCCTAACCCTACCCCTAAGTCTAACCCTAACCCTAAATCTAACCCTAACCCTAACCCTAACCCTAACCCTAACCCTAAGTCTAACCCTAACCCTAACCCTAACCCTAACCCTAACCCTAAGTCTAACCCTAACCCTAACCCTAACCCTAACCCTAACCCTAACACTAACCCTAACCCTAACCCTAAGTCTAACCCTAACCCTAACCCTAACCCTAACCCTAACCCTAACCCTAACCCTAACCCTAACCCTAACCCTAACCCTAACCCTAACCCTAACCATAAGTCTAACCCTAAACCTAACCCTAACCCTAAATCTAATCCTAACCCTAAGTCTAACCCTAACCCTAACCCTAACCCTAACCCTAACCCTAACCCTAACCCTAAGTCTAACCCTAACCCTAACCCTAACCCTAACCCTAACCCTAACCCTAACCCTAACCCTAACCCTAAGTCTAACCCTAACCCT
>JBAIAC010000640.1:35000-37500 GCA_037349315.1 Chelydra serpentina
ACCCTAAGTCTAACCCTAACCCTAACCCTAACCCTAACCCTAACCCTAACCCTAAGTCTAACCCTAACCCTAACCCTAACCCTAAGTCTAACCCTAACCCTAACCCTAACCCTAACCCTAAGTCTAACCCTAACCCTAACCCTAACCCTAACTCTAACCCTAACCCTAACCCTAACCCTAACCCTAACCCTAAGTCTAACCCTAACCCTAACCCTAAGTCTAACCCTAACCCTAACCCTAACCCTAACCAAGTCTAACCCTAACCCTAAGTCTAACCCTAACCCTAACCCTAAGTCTAACCCTAACCCTAACCCTAACCCTAAGTCTAACCCTAACCCTTACCCTAACCCTAACCCTAACCCTAACCCTAACCCTAACCCTAAGTCTAACCCTAACCCTAACCCTAACCCTAACCCTAACCCTAACCCCTAACCCTAACCCTAACCCTAACCCTAACCCTAACCCTAACCCTAAGTCTAACCCTAACCCTAAGTCTAACCCTAACCCTAACCCTAACCCTAAGTCTAACCCTAACCCTAACCCTAACCCTAAGTCTAACCCTAACCCTAACCCTAACCCTAACCCTAACCCTAACCCTAACCCTAAGTCTAACCATAACCCTAACCCTAACCCTAACCCTAAGTCTAACCCTAACCCTAACCCTAATCCTAACCCTAACCCTAACCCTAACTCTAACCCTAACACTAACCCTAAGTCTAACCCTAACCCTAACCCTAACCCTAACCCTAACCCTAACCTTAACCCTAACCCTAACCCTAACCCTAACCCTAACCCTAACCCTAAGTCTAACCCTAACCCTAACCCTAACCCTAACCCTAACCCTAACCCTAACCCTAACCCTAAGTCTAACCCTAACCCTAACCCTAACCCTAACCCTAACCCTAACCCTAACCCTAAATCTAACCCTAACCCTAACCCTAACCCTAACCCTAACCCTAACCCTAACCCTAACCCTAAGTCTAACCCTAACCCTAACCCTAACCCTAACCATAAGTCTAACCCTAACCCTAACCCTAACCCTAACCCTAAATCTAATCCTAACCCTAAGTCTAACCCTAACCCTAACCCTAACCCTAACCCTAACCCTAACCCTAAGTCTAACCCTAACCCTAACCCTAAGTCTAACCCTAACCCTAACCCTAACCCTAACCCTAACCCTAACCCTAACCCTAACCCTAACCAAGTCTAACCCTAACCCTAACCCTAACCCTAACCCTAACCCTAACCCTAACCCTAACCCTAAGTCTAACCCTAACCCTAACCCTAACCCTAACCCTAAGTCTAACCCTAACCCTAACCCTAAGTCTAACCCTAACCCTAACCCTAACCCTAACCCTAACCCTAAGTCTAACTCTAACCCTAAGTCTAACCCTAACCCTAACCCTAAGTCTAACCCTAACCCTAACCCTAACCCTAACCCTAACCCTAACCCTAACCCTAAGTCTAACCTTAACCTTAACCGTAACCCTAACCCTAACCCTAACCCTAAGTCTAACCCTAACCCTAACCCTAACCCTAAGTCTAACCCTAACCCTAACCCTAACCCTAACCCTAACCCTAACCCTAACCCTAACCGTCAGTCTAACCCTAACCCTAACCCTAACCCTAACCCTAACCCTAACCCTAACCCTAACCCTAAGTCTAACCCTAACCCTAACCCTAACCCTAACCCTAACCCTAACCCTAAGTCTAACCCTAACCCTAAATCTAACCCTAACCCTAACCCTAACCCTAACCCTAACCCTAACCCTAAGTCTAACCCTAACACTAAACCTAAGTCTAACCCTAACCCTAACCCTAACCCTAACCCTAACCCTAACCCCTAACCCCTAACCCTAACCCTAACCCTAACCCTAACCCTAACCCTAACCCTAAGTCTAACCCTAACCCTAACCCTAACCCTAACCCTAACCTAAGTCTAACCCTAACCCTAACCCTAAGTCTAACCCTAACCCTAACCATAACCCTAACCCTAAGTCTAACCCTAACCCTAACCCTAACCCTAACCCTAAGTCTAACCCTAACCCTAACCCTAACCCTAACCCTAAGTCTAACCCTAACGCTAACCCTAAGTCTAACCCTAACCCTAACCCTAAGTCTAACCCTAACCCTAACCCTAACCCTAACCCTAACCCTAACCCTAACCCTAACCCTAACCCTAAGTCTAACCCTAACCCTAACCCTAACCCTAACCCTAACCCTAACCCCTAACCCCTAACCCTAACCCTAACCCTAACCCTAACCCTAAGTCTAACCCTAACCCTAACCCTAACCCTAACCCTAACCCTAAGTCTAACCCTAACCCTAACCCTAACCCTAACCCTAACCCTAACCCTAACCCTAAGTCTAACCCTAACCCTAACCCTAACCCTAAGTCTAACCCTAACCCTAACCCTAACCCTAACCCTAACCCTAACCCTAACCCTAAGTCTAACCCTAACCCTAACCCTAACCCTAACCCTAACCCTAAGTCTAACCC
>JBAIAC010000640.1:42500-50000 GCA_037349315.1 Chelydra serpentina
CCTAAGTCTAACCCTAACACTAACCCTAACTCTAACCCTATCCCTAACCCTAACCCTAACCCTAACCCTAACCCTAAGTCTAACCCTAACCCTAACCCTAACCCTAACCCTAACCCTAACCCTAACCCTAAGTCTAACCCTAACCCTAAGTCTAAGTCTAACCCTAACCCTAACCCTAACACTAACCCTAACCCTAACCCTAACCCTAAGTCTAACCCTAACCCTAACCCTAACCCTATCCCTAAGTCTAACCCTAACCCTAACCCTAAATCTAACCCTAACCCTAACCCTAAGTCTAACCCTAACCCTAACCCTAACCCTAAGTCTAACCCTAACCCTAACCCTAACCCTAAATCTAACCCTAACCCTAAGTCTAACCCTAACCCTAACCCTAACCCTAACCCTAACCCTAACCCTAAGTCTAACCCTAACCCTAACCCTAAATCTAACCCTAACCCTAACCCTAACCCTAACCCTAACCCTAACCCTAACCCTAAGTCTAACCCTAACCCTAACCCTAAGTCTAACCCTAACCCTAACCCTAACCCTAAGTATAACCCTAACCCTAACCCTAACCCTATCCCTAAGTCTAACCCTAACCCTAACCCTAAGTCTAACCCTAACCCTAACCCTAACCCTAACCCTAAGTCTAACCCTAACCCTAACCCTAACCCAAAGTCTAACCCTAACCCTAAGTCTAACCCTAACCCTAACCCTAACCCTAACCCTAACCCTAACCCTAAGTCTAACCCTAACCCTAACCCTAAATCTAACCCTAACCCTAACCCTAACCCTAACCCTAACCCTAACCCTAACCCTAACCCTAACCCTAAGTCTAACCCTAACCCTAACCCTAAGTCTAACTCTAACCCTAACCCTAACCCTAACCCTAAGCCTAACCCTAACGCTAACCCTAACCCTAACCCTAAGTCTAACCCTAACCCTAACCCTAACCCTAACCCTAACCCTAACCCTAACCCTAACCCTAACCCTAAGTCTAACCCTAACCCTAACCCTAACCCTAACCCTAACACTAACCCTAACCCTAAGTCTAACCCTAACCCTTACCCTAACCCTAACCCTAACCCTAACCCTAACCCTAACCCTAACCCTAACCCTAACCCTAAGTCTAACCCTAACCCTAACCCTAACCCTAACCCTAAGTCTAACCCTAACCCTAACCCTAACCCTAACCCTAACCCTAACCCTAAGTCTAACCCTAACCCTAACCCTAACCCTAACCCTAACCCTAACCCTAACCCTAAGTCTAACCCTAACCCTAACCCTAACCCTAACCCTAACCCTAACCCTAAGTCTAACCCTAACCCTAACCCTAACCCTAACCCTAACCCTAACCCTAACCCTAACCCTAACCCTAACCCTAACCCTAACCCTAACCCTAACCCTAACCCTAACACTAAGTCTAACCCTAACCCTAACCCTAAGTCTAACCCTAACCCTAACGCTAACCCTAACCCTAACCCTAACCCTAACCCTAACCCCAAGTCTAAGTCTAACCCTAACCCTAACCCTAACCCTAACCCTAACCCTAAGTCTAACCCTAACCCTAACCCTAACCCTAACCCTAACCCTAACCCTAACAAGTCAAACCCTAACCCTAACCCTAACCCTAACCCTAAGTCTAACCCTAAGTCTAACCCTAACCCTAACCCTAACCCTAACCCTAACCCTAAGTCTAACCCTAACCCTAACCCTAACCCTAACCCTAACCCTAACCCTAAGTCTAACCCTAACCCTAACCCTAACCCTAACCCTAACCCTAACCCTAAGTCTAACCCTAACCCTAACCCTAACCCTAACCCTAACCCTAACCCTAAGTCTAACCCTAACCCTAACCCTAACCCTAACCCTAACCCTAACCCTAACCCTAAGTCTAACCCTAACCCTAACCCTAACCCTAACCCTAACCCTAACCCTCAGTCTCACCCTAACCCTAACCCTAACCTAACCCTAACCCTAACCCTAACCCTAACCCTAACCCTAACCCTAACCCTAACCCTAACCCTAAGTCTAACCCTAACCCTAACCCTAACCCTAAGTCTAACCCTAACCCTAACCCTAACCCTAACCCTAACCCTAACCCTAACCCTAAGTCTAACCCTAACCCTAACCCTAACCCTAACCCTAACCCTAACCCTAACCCTAACCCTAACCCTAACCCTAACCCTAAGTCTAACCCTAACCCTAACCCTAACCCTAACCCTAACCCTAAGTCTAACCCTAACCCTAACCCTAACCCTAACCCTAACCCTAACACTAACCCTAACCCTAACCCTAAGTCTAACCCTAACCCTAACCCTAACCCTAACCCTAACCCTAACCCTAAATCTAACCCTAACCCTAACCCTAACCCTAAGTCTAACCGTAACCCTAACCCTAACCCTAACCCTAACCCTAACCCTAACCCTAAGTCTAACCCTAACCCTAACCCTAACCCTAACCATAAGTCTAACCCTAACCCTAACCCTAACCCTAAATCTAATCCTAACCCTAAGTCTAACCCTAACCCTAACCCTAACCCTAACCCTAACCCTAACCCTAACCCTAACCCTAAGTCTAACCCTAACCCTAACCCTAACCCTAACCCTAACCCTAACCCTAAGTCTAACCCTAACCCTAACCCTAACCCTAACCCTAACCCTAACCCTAACCCTAAATCTAACCCTAACCCTAACCCTAACCCTAACCCTAAGTCTAACCCTAACCCTAACCCTAACCCTAAGTCTAACCCTAACCCTAACCCTAACCCTAACCCTAACCCTAACCCTAACCCTAACCCTAACCCTAACCCTAAGTCTAACCCTAACCCTAACCCTAACCCTAACCCTAACCCTAACCCTAACCCTAAGTCTAACCCTAACCCTAACCCTAACCCTAACCCTAACCCTAACCCTAACCCTAAGTCTAACTCTAACCCTAAGTCTAACCCTAACCCTAACCCTAAGTCTAACCCTAACCCTAACCCTAACCCTAACCCTAACCCTAACCCTAACCCTAACCCTAAGTCTAACCCTAACCCTAACCCTAACCCTAACCCTAAGTCTAACCCTAACCCTAACCCTAACCCTAACCCTAACCCTAACCCTAACCCTAACCCTACCCCTAAGTCTAACCCTAACCCTAAGTCTAACCCTAACCCTAACCCTAACCGTAACCCTAACCCTAACCCTAAGTCTAACCCTAACCCTAACCCTAACCCTAACCCTAACCCTAAGTCTAACCCTAACCCTAACCCTAACCCTAACCCTAACCCTAACCCTAACCCTAACCCTAACCCTAACCCTAACCCTAACCCTAACCCTAACCCTAACTCTAAATCTAACCCTAACCCTAACCCTAACCCTTACCCTAACCCTAACCCTAAGTCTAACCGTAACCCTAACCCTAACCCTAACCCTAACCCTAAGTCTAACCCTAACCCTAACCCTAACCCTAACCCTAACCCTAAGTGTAACCCTAACCCTAAGTCTAACCCTAACCCTAACCCTAACTCTAACCCTAACCCTAACCCTAACCCTAACCCTAACCCTAAGTCTAACCCTAACCCTAACCCTAACCCTAAGTCTAACCCTAACCCTAACCCTAACCCTAACCCTAACCCTAACCCTAACCCTAAGTCTAACCCTAACCCTAACCCTAACCCTAACCCTAACCCTAACCCTACCCCTAAGTCTAACCCTAACCCTAAGTCTAACCCTAACCCTAACCCTAACCCTAACCCTAAGTCTAACCCTAACCCTAACCCTAACCCTAACCCTAACCCTAACCCTAAGTCTAACCCTAACCCTAACCCTAACCCTAACCCTAACCCTAACACTAACCCTAACCCTAACCCTAAGTCTAACCCTAACCCTAACCCTAACCCTAACCCTAACCCTAACCCTAACCCTAAATCTAACCCTAACCCTAACCCTAACCCTAAGTCTAACCGTAACCCTAACCCTAACCCTAACCCTAACCCTAAGTCTAACCCTAACCCTAACCCTAACCCTAACCATAAGTCTAACCCTAACCCTAACCCTAACCCTAAATCTAATCCTAACCCTAAGTCTAACCCTAACCCTAACCCTAACCCTAACCCTAACCCTAACCCTAAGTCTAACCCTAACCCTAACCCTAACCCTAACCCTAACCCTAACCCTAAGTCTAACCCTAACCCTAACCCTAACCCTAACCCTAACCCTAACCCTAACCCTAAGTCTAACCCTAACCCTAACCCTAACCCTAACCCTAACCCTAAGTCTAACCCTAACCCTAACCCTAAGTCTAAGTCTAACCCTAACCCTAACCCTAACCCTAACACTAACCCTAACCCTAACCCTAACCCTAAGTCTAACCCTAACCCTAACCCTAACCCTATCCCTAAGTCTAACCCTAACCCTAACCCTAAGTCTAACCCTAACCCTAACCCTAACCCTAACCCTAAGTCTAACCCTAACCCTAACCCTAACCCTCACCCTAACGCTAACCCTAACCCTAAGTCTAACCCTAACCCTAACCCGAACCCTAACCCTAAGTCTAACCCTAACCCTAACCCTAACCCTAACCCTAACCCTAACCCTAACCCTAACCCTAAGTATAAACCTAACCCTAATCCTAACACTAACCCTAACCCTAACCCTAACCCTAACCCTAACCCTAAGTCTAACCCTAACCCTAACCCTAACCCTAACCCTAACCCTAACCCTAACCCTAACCCTAAGTCTAACCCTAACCCTAACCCTAACCCTAACCCTAAGTCTAACCCTAACCCTAACCTTAACCCTAACCCTAACCCTAACCCTAACCCTAAGTCTAACCCTAACACTAACCCTAACTCTAACCCTATCCCTAACCCTAACCCTAACCCTAACCCTAACCCTAAGTCTAACCCTAACCCTAACCCTAACCCTAACCCTAACCCTAACCCTAACCCTAAGTCTAACCCTAACCCTAAGTCTAAGTCTAACCCTAACCCTAACCCTAACACTAACCCTAACCCTAACCCTAACCCTAAGTCTAACCCTAACCCTAACCCTAACCCTATCCCTAAGTCTAACCCTAACCCTAACCCTAAATCTAACCCTAACCCTAACCCTAAGTCTAACCCTAACCCTAACCCTAACCCTAAGTCTAACCCTAACCCTAACCCTAACCCTAAATCTAACCCTAACCCTAAGTCTAACCCTAACCCTAACCCTAACCCTAACCCTAACCCTAACCCTAAGTCTAACCCTAACCCTAACCCTAAATCTAACCCTAACCCTAACCCTAACCCTAACCCTAACCCTAACCCTAACCCTAAGTCTAACCCTAACCCTAACCCTAAGTCTAACCCTAACCCTAACCCTAACCCTAAGTATAACCCTAACCCTAACCCTAACCCTATCCCTAAGTCTAACCCTAACCCTAACCCTAAGTCTAACCCTAACCCTAACCCTAACCCTAACCCTAAGTCTAACCCTAACCCTAACCCTAACCCAAAGTCTAACCCTAACCCTAAGTCTAACCCTAACCCTAACCCTAACCCTAACCCTAACCCTAAGTCTAACCCTAACCCTAACCCTAAATCTAACCCTAACCCTAACCCTAACCCTAACCCTAACCCTAACCCTAACCCTAACCCTAACCCTAAGTCTAACCCTAACCCTAACCCTAAGTCTAACTCTAACCCTAACCCTAACCCTAACCCTAAGCCTAACCCTAACGCTAACCCTAACCCTAACCCTAAGTCTAACCCTAACCCTAACCCTAACCCTAACCCTAACCCTAACCCTAACCCTAACCCTAACCCTAAGTCTAACCCTAACCCTAACCCTAACCCTAACCCTAACACTAACCCTAACCCTAAGTCTAACCCTAACCCTTACCCTAACCCTAACCCTAACCCTAACCCTAACCCTAACCCTAACCCTAACCCTAACCCTAAGTCTAACCCTAACCCTAACCCTAACCCTAACCCTAAGTCTAACCCTAACCCTAACCCTAACCCTAACCCTAACCCTAACCCTAAGTCTAACCCTAACCCTAACCCTAACCCTAACCCTAACCCTAACCCTAACCCTAAGTCTAACCCTAACCCTAACCCTAACCCTAACCCTAACCCTAACCCTAAGTCTAACCCTAACCCTAACCCTAACCCTAACCCTAACCCTAACCCTAACCCTAACCCTAACCCTAACCCTAACCCTAACCCTAACCCTAACCCTAACCCTAACCCTAAGTCTAACCCTAACCCTAACCCTAAGTCTAACCCTAACCCTAACGCTAACCCTAACCCTAACCCTAACCCTAACCCTAACCCCAAGTCTAAGTCTAACCCTAACCCTAACCCTAACCCTAACCCTAACCCTAAGTCTAACCCTAACCCTAACCCTAACCCTAACCCTAACCCTAACCCTAACAAGTCAAACCCTAACCCTAACCCTAACCCTAACCCTAAGTCTAACCCTAAGTCTAACCCTAACCCTAACCCTAACCCTAACCCTAACCCTAAGTCTAACCCTAACCCTAACCCTAACCCTAACCCTAACCCTAACCCTAAGTCTAACCCTAACCCTAACCCTAACCCTAACCCTAACCCTAACCCTAAGTCTAACCCTAACCCTAACCCTAACCCTAACCCTAACCCTAACCCTAAGTCTAACCCTAACCCTAACCCTAACCCTAACCCTAACCCTAACCCTAACCCTAAGTCTAACCCTAACCCTAACCCTAACCCTAACCCTAACCCTAACCCTCAGTCTCACCCTAACCCTAACCCTAACCTAACCCTAACCCTAACCCTAACCCTAACCCTAACCCTAACCCTAACCCTAACCCTAACCCTAAGTCTAACCCTAACCCTAACCCTAACCCTAAGTCTAACCCTAACCCTAACCCTAACCCTAACCCTAACCCTAACCCTAACCCTAAGTCTAACCCTAACCCTAACCCTAACCCTAACCCTAACCCTAACCCTAACCCTAACCCTAACCCTAAGTCTAACCCTAACCCTAACCCTAACCCTAACCCTAAGTCTAACCCTAACCCTAACCCTAACCCTAACCCTAACCCTAAGTCTAACCCTAACCCTAACCCTAACCCTAACCCTAACCCTAACACTAACCCTAACCCTAACCCTAAGTCTAACCCTAACCCTAACCCTAACCCTAACCCTAACCCTAACCCTAAATCTAACCCTAACCCTAACCCTAACCCTAAGTCTAACCGTAACCCTAACCCTAACCCTAACCCTAACCCTAACCCTAACCCTAAGTCTAACCCTAACCCTAACCCTAACCCTAACCATAAGTCTAACCCTAACCCTAACCCTAACCCTAAATCTAATCCTAACCCTAAGTCTAACCCTAACCCTAACCCTAACCCTAACCCTAACCCTAACCCTAACCCTAACCCTAAGTCTAACCCTAACCCTAACCCTAACCCTAACCCTAACCCTAACCCTAAGTCTAACCCTAACCCTAACCCTAACCCTAACCCTAACCCTAACCCTAACCC